>JAZGTK010004429.1:0-24588 GCA_036877625.1 Ambastaia sidthimunki | reverse complement strand
CTTCGCTCTGTATGTTGGGGTGGGGGGTTTGGATCTGTAAAGAGAGGTACCTGACAATTAAGGGAGTCAAAAAAGTGGATAAAGAGAAACTTCAGTCACGGCTGACTTAACCTTATGAATATCCCCTTAAATGGCAGCCAATGAATGCAGGCCACAGGTGTGCCAGCTGGTTTATGTGTATGTGCCTGAAAATGTGTTGCTGTGCTGTACATACATGTGTAAATTGGGAGTGTGTATTTGTGTTTCCATATAATGTTCTGTAAAGACATACAGGATTGTAAAGTTGAGCTTAGGGGCAGGAGTTAAATATGAACATTGAATAATATTCACAAATATGTAAATTAAAAAAGACTGTTAGGTCATTGTCTCTCATACTGTAATCAGAAACACATACTGTACTTACTGTTTAAGCAGTATTGTAGTGTAATAATTAAAACTAATGATACTACAAATTTTATGATAATAATATAATAATGTGGCTTTTTCAGATACAAGCTACTTTTTTCAACAAGTTGCTGTATAACCAGGCAAAACCTGTTGTGTATTTTTTTAGGTTACACTGTATAACAGTATATTGTGCATTCAGCTTTACACAGGGCAAACAAGGCAGTAATCAAATGTGCCCCCCTAAACTGTCCTCTTTCTATTATGTATGTTGAAAAGTCATTCATTTTAGTAAATCGGTTGGTCAGGACAGGGGATGTACAAAATGCATTCAAAAATGGGTCTCTTGTACAGAAGTGTTTGTACTGCAGTGTCTTTTTATATATTAAATTTTTTTTGTTATGTTGCTAATCACTAATTTTCAACTCACAGTATGCAAAATTATGTGACTTAGCTTTATTTAGTGTAAATTATTAAATGAATCAGAAAGAGTCGTAAAATAATGAGTAGCTTGTAGCTTGGCAGACCACAGTTTTCAAGTACATTTTGGGTGTTATTTAACACAGACACACACACACACACACTTCAACTCACATATGCTCATAGTCATAAGTCTCTTGTTAATTGTGGGTTTATTTCTCTTACAGAGGCTCCCTCCTCGGTGATGGCTAAGAATGGATACTTTTATCAAGAGATGGGTAAGTAAATGTTTGTTGGAGTTAGTTTGTGTGTGTGTAATTGTTTGTGTAGCACATGGCTGGGAAGAGAGGTGTGAAGGTTAACTGGGCGTAAAACACCAGGCAAGAAGGAAAATCCTTTATTTCAGACTTGCAGGGAAATTCAGATTGCTGGATTTCTCACCAGTTTCAAAGAAAGACAAAATTTCTGCCTCCAATTTTGCTGCATTGAAGCACAATGCAGTAAAATCTGAGCGGAAATACGTCTCTCTCGAGCCTGTAAATGAAGCCTGCAAAATGAAATGCTTATTTCTCAACAAACCTTATGGCTTGTGACAGATTCTGAAACACTCTCTCTTGCGCAAATCAATGTTTACGTCAACCACCTTCCTGTTGAATTCAAGAAAGCCTTATGTTTATACATACAGTATGTAATTATAACAAAATACGGGATATTTTCAATAAAAAACTTAATTTGTTCATCAATAGTCTTTCAGGGATTTAAACGCTTATGAATGTGATCAACTGTGCTGCTTTGAGCTTGAAAGAGTAAAGCAGGAAAAGGAAAAAAGGGGGAACGTCGTCATCGGGGAGAGGAATATCCTCTCGCCCGCTCACCGTTCGTCCAGGGCGGTAGAGTCAATGAGCACATGCATGGATTAACAGCCTCCTCTCCGGCTTCACATAGAGAAGAATAGAGGGAAGGATTAGTGAATAAATGAATAGATGAGGAGAACGATACGGAAACGATAGCCACTCACATGCCACATTCAGCCCTAGAATGGGGAACAATGACATGCTGCCATGTGTGGATAAATCACAGCTCCAGCCGCTCTGGACTGAGCAGTTACATCAGTGGGGTGTTAAGCCCTAAGAACACTTCACATTAAGTGGAGAAAAGAAATTATTGGATTAATGAAATCTTGTCTTTGAATTGAGGAAATTCTGCCTTATTCCCATGAAATACAATTTAGGGTAAATTAATGAATTATATTAAATAAAAAAAATAGTGTTGGCATGTGAAAAGGTTAAAATGAATATATATATACATACATATATATATATATATATATATGAATAAATAAATAAATAATATTATAATAAATAAATATTATTTCAATAAATATTATAAGTCATATTTAATGTAATATACAGTATAAGCAGTATATAAACTTATATAAACAGTAATATAATAAGTCATATTAAAGTGTATGTGTGCATGTGTAATATTTATAAATTAAAATTTAAGATGTACTTTTAGATTAAATATGGCATGTCATGCTTCAAGACACTAATGTCAGCTGTCCAAATATATGTATATATCAAAAAGTGTGTGTCGATTGAAACTGCTTGTGTGTGTGTGTTTACTCTTAGAACAGAGGGAGAGAGAGGAGCAGGAGGAGGGAAGCGAGGAACGAGAGGAAGGCCAGGATTCTCCTATCCCATCAGGAGATGACATTCATCTCTACGGCAACCAGACACACCAAGGAGGAACAGGTCAGTAAATGTATGTGTTGTGTGAGCCAGTTCAGGCTGGGATGGCAGTTAGACCCAGAGCTGTTGATTAGCTCTGAAGATGCTCAGGTTAGCAGGTCAGTTGTTGCCACGGCAACAGTCTCAGGTGTGCTGCGATTATGTCGTAGCACCCCCCCACCAAACCCACACACGTTGACAGGTCACCTGTTGTCACTCAAAACCTCACAAAGTCTGCCTCTTCTTTCTCTGCATTCAGTCTCTGCAGGAAAATGTAATCCAAGGTGACAATTGGGGAAAAAGAATGAAAACCTCTAGTTTAGTTTACTCAGAAAGGGCATTGAAAAGAATAAATATGGGAGTCTCTTTTGAAACCACTGAGAAACATTCAATAAGTTTGCATGGCAGAAAGGCAGTCATATTAATGGCCTTTGTTAACAGGGATATATAATGAAAAACAGGATTTTCTTTCATCTTTTTCAATGCGTATTTGGTGTATAATGTAAACTACATGTTGTCCGCACAGCAGCAAAAACAGGTCATTCGCAAATGTCTTGGTTACGCCATGACTGTGACCACATTAACATATACATGACTGTTTAGAATGAATGCCAAAGTGAACTATAGCATAAAGTAAATGTTAGCTAGTTATACTATGTTACTTACATATAGAAATCATAAAGGTGCAGAAAAACACCTGTTCCATTTTAAAGGTCAGATGAAAGGAGAAAAATGATCAAGAGCTTTTATAGCAAGAAACATTGACTAGCATGTGGATTTCATGAAATAACTTAAATGCTACAAAAATGTAGACTATAGAAGTTGTTGCAGCATTTACAATTTTGGAAACAGAGCACATTGTACACTATAATGTCTATGGGTGATGTAATGTATGTGATATTACTCTGAGCTTCCTGCTGCTGCAGCTGTTGAAAGTGAACACGGTAATAACAGCACCCAGGCAGAAATATTCTCTCTCTGTTTACTCAAATACAGTTAGTTCTGTTTTAAAATTCTCTGTTCTGCGCGACTGACTCCTGCTGTGTGTTTGGTGGGCTCATATTAGCATGAGGGGGGTTCGTTCACACATTGTCTCATTGGGTCTGATGTTCTGTCATACTCAGTGCACAAGCCGTCAGCGCTTGTCTAGATTAAAACCAAATTCCACTCATCTGACACACTGCTAGGAATCTGCACCAGCAGTAGGATGCATGCTATGTTTGTGAATATGTATAAAACAAGGCCTCTGAGCATATAGTTTAAAGGGATGATTCACCTGATTTCGGCAGCTGGGTTGATTAAACAACCAGACACATTATTTAGCAGTGCTGGGTATTGCTGGAGGTGAAGCAGGGACATTAAAAGAACAATATTGAAAAATAGATTTAATAGAACAAATAGTGTGACCCTGTTTAACCTTTTTTATTGTGGTCCTAAACCATGGTGTGAAAATGAGGGGGGAACAGCAAAATACTGGTGAACAGATGTGTGAGAGGAGGCGGGGCCTCTTTAGCACTCTGATTGGGTGATTACCTTGTCATTGTCTTAATGCTAACCTAGCTCATTTAAAATCAGTCCTTAAGCTGCATTGAATGGGTTAATGTGATGGAAATGGAAGGACTAATTACAGAGTAAGGAACGCTTCCACTCAGACTTCCAAATTTGAAATGATCTTGACTTGATGAATGGAAATCTGTGAGCAAGTGGGTTTTTAGCGACCACTCAGCTCTGTTGTATTACAGGTGCACCTCCAGGCCTGCAACCTCCAATACACCTGCAGTGTTTAGCGAGCATTTGCTGACTTAATGGTCCAAAAAGACCACTGATGAGATTTTGATGTGGCGCTTTTATAAATAGTATGCTAAAATAAAGATACAAAAATAGAATATTCTTTATATAGCTTGTTCAAAGTAAGTTAAATGGTGCCCTAAATTCCTTTAACAAAGAAACAGTTTGAACATCAAATGAAACATGAATTTATATTAGACTAAAATAACAAACACAGACAGAGGGGGCTTTGCATGTCACAAGTCCACAGCACAGAGCTGGGGTGAGGATATGTCTGACTGGCCTCGGGCAAATCATTGATGCTGGTTTGATTGCTTCCAGTTTTGATATCTGGCTAATTGCTGAATTCTCTTTGGATTAGGGTCTGTACCAGTGTAGTTAGAGTTCAATTAATGCCGCCTTTTATCTTGTTAATACAGTGCTTCTGAATTGCATACCCAGCAACTCTTTGAGCTTTAATTGGCTGGTGAGATGTTTTGATGCATTTCAGTTCAACATTATTTAATCTCACATAATTGCTAAACGTATATTGCATGTTCATGTAAAAGGCAAACATCTAAATATGTAAATGACAAATAGAGATAAAAACTGATTTATGGAAGTGGAAAGAATAATAGAAGCAGTTTCAAATGGCAACCGTAAGCTGTTAAAAGGTTTGCGGGGTTACATAACCTTGTTCATTTAACACAGGTTTAACTCTTATTAAAACCCAAAGTTGTGCTTTTAAAGTGGTGCTTTTATTCTCAGTGTTCCCTCTTTAATCCCAAACCCATCCAAGGGGCTGTTTAATCCTGGAACTGAGGCAGTGGTGGAGTCAGCCGCAGGTCGTGGTAATCCTGCCTAAATATCTCTTTCCAGGGGCAGGACTTCTTGTGGGCCACGCGCACACGATCTCTGTTTGATAAAGGCTGTGTGTCTTTATATAATCTGTACTTGATGGAGCATCCGGCCATCATGTAAGGGCTTCGAGCTGAGCCCAGTGCAAACGTGAGGACAGTACTAAACATGAATTAAACTAATAAAGAACAAGCAGGGACGCAGTAGCACATGTGCACACACGTGCATGCCCCGGCCCTCAGAATCTGGACGCTGCTTATGGTCGTGCAGAGTATGTTGTGATGTATTTTACAGTTACTAATAAACAGTGTATAATATTTTGTTTTGTATTGAAGGACTGAGTGTGTTTCGTAGAAGATATTTAAGAGAATGTGTTTTGCCGGTGATGGTCAGCCTCTCTGATGCAGATGGCTTTTATGTTCACTGTAGCTGTGTTTTCTAAACACTTTCATGCTCTCAAAGGGTTCTTTCAGACACTACAGTATGTGCTCTTTTTAAAATCTGGTTTATGATGGTTGTTGTTTTGGCACATGGTATTTATTGCGGGTCTTGTTATTCTCTCTGTCCTGTAGAATCTGATGTCCACGGCTGTGTTCTGCTCAACACGTCTAGAAGGGTGAGAATTTTACTTTACATGCATATGCCAAACAAATGTTATAAAACATTGAGTTCCTTGCAATCTGTTTGGATGTGGTACATCTGAAAATCTGTGACTGCTTTAAAAGTATTTGGTTTATATTAAGATATATAGTTTGTTTTGAGATATAAATCTGACTATTCATATAATATACAAAATGATGATATAATGTAAAATAAAGGAAAAAGCTTACATTAGCCATATTAACTGAAAATTAGAAAGGTAGGAAGATAAGATAAAATTTGCATTAGTGGTCTCAGACTTTTGGAGAGCACTGTATGTACAACCATATATTATTAAGATATAAAGTTGAGCACAGACACAGTGTTACACAGAGTAGCCAGAGAACTGCCACCCAGCACACAACCCCACCCCCTTACACACATCCCCCCATTTGCACATTTTGTAGTTTTGGTTCCATTCCACAGTCGCCATTGGCTTGTCCATGAGGAATATTGACTAACTGAACAACTAATTTCTTCATGTCCTGTGGGTGCAGCTATTCTTATACAGTCATGCAGAGTCTGTTGTTTAGACATGAATTTGTCAAAATGACAGTAGTTTTTTTGTTTCTAAGCCTAATCATCTTAATTAAGTGGGGAATATGTAGTGTTTCTTTTTTTGTACCAAACTATTTCTGTTTCTCTCAAGCTGCTTTGCTGCAATACGAAATTAAATTGAGTCAAAATATTGTGTGTTGTCCCAGTACGTGAAACTGATGAACTTCGAGGAGGAGGTGCGGGCCCACAGGGATCTAGACGGCTTTCTGGAGAGAGCCAGTATTCTCCTGCATGAGGACGAGTCCTCCCTGGACGACGTGCTGAAGACGATGCTGCGGCACGTCTCGCAGGATCCTCACACAGCCGAACCCGCCTGCAACTTTGAGGAGATCATGAGCTCGCTTTTCACAGACGCTGGGTCACAGGAGGTCAATGGTGAGTGCGAGGTTTCTGTTTGTGGGGTCTCTCACGAGAAAGCCAATGAAAGGTTGCTCAATACCTCAGAGAGATCATTTGACTGACACCTCAATAAGCCCAGCGTTTGACATTAGTCAATGTCATTTTCATTTATAAAGCTTTATAAATTATAATACAGATTTTACATTCAAAAAGGAAAAGAATAATGAGGAGAGAATGAAAGGAAAGATGGGTCTCAACCATAATTAAATCCATTTCCATCCCTGTTTATCCTATAGCATTGAAATTCATGTGTCAGGAAGAGGACTTGCTCAAACTGACCCCTTAAAAGAAAGTTACAGGATAATAACGGCCTGCTGTCCAGCCATTCATACATTAGACTCATGGGAATTGTTGAACCTTCCCAGAGGACACACAATCCTCTATGAGGTCAGCATCTCTCTGTAGCACTAACCTTTCCTCTCACAGACAGTTCCTTCAAACAAGGCAAACTTCTGACACAGGGGACAGTAAGGGCAGGCGTAACATAGTCCTTCATAACTCACAAAGTACAGTAAATCTAAGAGCCATCTGTTGCTGTATTTAAAACATATATGCGAGTCAGTTTATATCATTAAAAATAATTTACATTGAGAAAGACTGTATCATCACATTTGCTAAAAGTCTGCAATCAAACAGATTTTGGTCTTTGCAATCACAGATTTTGGTATAAACTTAAACTTTTCTCATATGCACATTTTTAAAACTATTAAAGTGTCTATGCACTTTAGGAAAGGAGTGATTTGGCAATAATTTATCCAAGATGTCCCATTTACCTGATTTGTAAGTTTATACATGTATTAAAGCTGTATTTACAGTCAATATTGAGATTACTGTAAGCACCTCTTTAGGGCTTCCTGCCAAAAACACTTACAAGAAGAGAGAGAAACTGACACACAGACACAGAGTGTGAGAGAGATGCAGAAAACCTCTTGCTGAGACACACAGGTTTTCCAATTATAAGCTATAATTGTACAACATCAGAATTTAGCCGGTGTGAGAGAGTTCATGTGTAAATATCACCCCTGATATTTCTCACCACGCTACACATAATTTTTTTTCTTTTCTGATGATTCAATTTATGCTTGTTACACAGATTCATCTGTTAGAGGGCCTTTCCAAAATATTTTTCAAAACAAAAATAAATTGTAAAAAACAAATATTCATAGCCACAGAATGTAAATAATTACACAGTATGCAAATCAGTTTTTCCGGCCACATAAACCTGATGTCATCTCTCTCTGGAATTTTCATGGGCTGCCAATGTTCTTTATAGATTGTATTAAACATTTCCGGCTCACCAGTAATCTCCACAGTATATATTGTTGTTGCCAAATTCACACTGAATACACTTGAAATATCATTAGCTGGGCACAAATTAAGCCTAGTCCTGGACTTTACTGTACCACCCCTCCTGTCGGGTTTAACGCTGACTTAATTTGTTCCTGTAGAGCATTGAGTTGTGCAAACGGTGAGCTGCGGATTATTGTTAGTTGATCACAAAGTGAAGCCATTGATTTGGGGTTTTGAAAGTCTAGGGATGATACGTTCTCCCTCGCCTCTGTTGCTAGGATACATAGCTCACATGTGAGAGAGAATCATATTAATGATATAAGACTGGGTTCATGTAAATGAAATAATATGTGATTGGGTTATGAAATATGGATGTCATGAATATGATAATGTATGATCGTTTGGTTGAGAATCCATGAATGGGATCTAATTGTGATTGCATTGGGTATGTGCGCATGAGTTCACGCACACACACACACACACACACACACACACACACATACACAAAAGCATACGTTTATACATCCCAAAGTCTGATAAGTCTGAAGATCAAATTAGAATGAAATGGCAGTGCAGATCTCATTCAGCTAATACATAGGTACAATAAAAGATAGAGAAAAATCATATTTTATCTGAGTAAAGAGACCTGAGCATCTGCCTGACAACCCAGCCCCAATTAGTGAGAGAGGGAGGTTGAGTGTGTCTGTGTGGGTGGGTGGGTTATCTGTATTTATGTCTGAGAGAGATGTTTCACTGCCTGTCTTGCATTGGGGTCTAGCACATGTGATTTTGTACTCATCCTAACTTTAACTCCTTCCTTTCCAAACACTTAATTTCAGTGTGTGTTTGTGTGTGTTTGTTTGTGTCCTTATGCACGCCCGTGTGTGTTCTCTCGCACAGACAGGTCGGCGAATTTCATTTTCTATGACAACGGTAAGAACGATATGATCAGATGGGGGACATTACCCACAATTCATCTGTGTTTCTCCCTGAGTGCCGATGTTTCCACTGGATGTGATTGACATGTACCATTAGCCTCACGGACACATGCCTATCTGTTTTTTTATTTCGATCCATCAATTTACTGCATTCTCCTGTTGATGCAATAACACAATCCAATTTAAAATTAGTATCCACACATTTGAAATGACAAGATTGTGTGTTGCTTTAAGTCAGTACTGAATACTGAGTGATTCCTTCCCGTGGTGGTGCGGTAGATTGGGCTGTATCACCTCACTCTCATTCCTGCCTCATTGCCGTTCGGCTGATTGGCTGTGCATGGATTCTGCTGTTGTGATTGAAAAAGCCCACTGTCATTCTGATGTCTTCTTCTGGTTAATATTTATGCAGAACACACACACGCACACAGGAGCAAACAGACTTTTTAATATCTCATGGTAAAGAGGGTAGTGTGTGTGAATAAAAGCATCTCATTCCATCCTCATGTTCAGGCCTCTGGCTGTTATCAGAGGAGGTGATTTGCTGTTTGGCCTTATTAAATATCTAATGTAAATGTGGGTATATATAGCTGTGTATGTAGCGATATATACATTATATAAATATATACATATTTTTCTGCTTTTTAACAATTTTCCATATATGTCTTGATATTTAGGTATTTGTTCTGGAAAACAATGTTTTTGATGTTTTTTAGATGTTTTCATTATTTTAACAAAATCATTATTTAACAAAACATTTTTACCATTGATAAAATGCATACATGTTCACACTGGTATTTACTAAATTAACTAAGGAATGATATATAATCAATTTAATTTATGTGTATTAATACATACAGAAGTAATATTTATCATATATTGATGTCAGTAATAATTAGAAGTACTATTTACTTAGTAATATTTAGTAATTTAGTAATATATTTTACTAAAATGTTTTACAAAGTAAGTAAGTTGCTGTGCAGGAACTTTTATAAATATTTTTGATGATGCAGTGAATCACTGAATTAATGCTTTCAAACTGACTATATCGACATTTCTGCTATGGAGGTTTTAAATTAAAACACTAACTGTCAGACTTAACACACTTATACTGACAAGTTGTAGCATACTAATCAAGTAAAAAACACAAAAAACAATAAAGCAAACCAATACAGAGTTTACTAAATAGCATAAATATCCATTAGGTTGATATCACCCAGTACTTGTGTGTAAGTAAATGTGTGTATTTTAATAACTCAGTGTACATGCAGTTATGGCTGTGCACAGCATGCCATGATTTTCAAAAGTGCTGCAGCACGAGATGTTTGGCTTTTCCTGTGCATCTCGAGTACACGGTCATCTCAGCTGTTTAACCACCTGCCAGTTCAACATTTCAACCTTTACATTGCTCTATATTGCTCCATTGATACGTTTCCCTCCTTTTTTTCCTTCTTCTTATTCTTTCTTCCTGTCTATTTTTCTGTGGTGCTGAATGTGTTGTCATGGTGATACCCATCTGTCCAGGGTGTGAGTGTGTGATGTCTTATTGATGAGACAGTGTGACTGTGTGCCAGAGACATCCATCCTGCCTGCTAAACAGCTCACACACACATGCTTTCACATACACACACATGCATATTGCTTTTTCTAATCATGCTTAACAACTCACACCTGTCACCTTTGCTGGACAGAGGACACACACACACTCATGCTTTCACATTGCTTGGTCTTAATATGCTAGACAGCTCACATCTACATAAGACAGAGGGCAGGGCACACAAACACACACATGCACACGCATACACACAGAGATTGATGAGTCTGAATTAAACATTTGGTGCTGTTCGTGGAAAGGTCTTTATTGTCACTCACACAGGCTGCAGTGATGTGTATTGTCCTCTGGTGCACTTCAGCTTCTGTTCTACCTCGATATGCATTAGCCTTTTCATGGAGAAATGAGGACTTTGATTTAATTACCAGCTTTGCCATCATTTCACACTCTCTTGTGTTTTATGTGTGTCCCCATGTACAGCAAAACTCTGTTGACTTAATCTTGGTGTCAATCTCTTAAGCAGTATCACAATTTTTGCATTTCAGTCGCACTTGATTTGAAGTCCTTTCAAAGTGGCACCAAGATTGTGGTTAACGTGAATCGATTGCTCAGTTCTCCATGCATGGTCACCCTCGGTCCTTAACCCGCACCCGTCCACGGTTAACCCCTGCCTCCTCTCTTTGCAGTGCATCTGTTGTCAGAGACGCTGCAGTGTGTGACGGCCACAGCCACAGGGATTCAGTACCAGCAATCCTGGCTTTGCATTCTGTGAGTAACAAGGGCATTTCTTACACCTGTAGTACTGTTCTAATGGAGGCTGTAGAGAAGAGGTGTCAAACATATGGTTCTGGCCCATGGGGAGGTGCAGTCAGTCCCAATTAATGATGAGCAAATATATGTTTTAATTAAGCTAATTTTGTCGGCCTGTAGAGTAACTGAAGACATTGATTGTCTTTAACATTTAAGCCATTTAAGGCAGACTTAAAGTTAAATGAATGTGATTGCATTACATAAGAAATCAAGTGGCATTTATTTTAAAGAAAAATAGCACATTGCTTACACTAAATATTTCATGAAGATAAGGTTATGTTTTAAATGATAAATCTGTGAAAATGCTGATCAAAAAGGATGATTAGTTCTGTGAAAATATTTTGTATTAATTGTTTGCAAATGCCAGTTGGTTTTATAGTTTGCCTAGATATATGGAAAGAAACGGCAGGTTCTTGTTGTATGAAATGCACAGAAGAAGAACAGCTCAAACATGAGGTGACACTATTAGACACAGACACCTTAACACAGCACAGGTGAAGAACTTACCAGAATCTCTAAATAAGAAAAAAGAACAGTCAATCTGAGAGACTCAGTGAAGGAAGACCAGTCAAGGGTGAACCAGGTCAGAATGTCTGTTCTGAAAGCAGAAGCTTTTGCCAGTATTACTTTGTCATAGAATCTGCTGCCAGGCAAGAACAAGGCCCTTGAAAAAAGAACCATTAATTTTTAAGAGGGTCCACGTCACACCCCTCTAGGTCTCGCTTCACTGGATACCTGTAGCTGCCGGCATGAAGTATGAGGTTTCGATCAGAGGGTCATTGAGTATTATGCATTACTCAATGAGCTCTGTAACTTTTAAGAAAAAAAAGCCTAACTTTTAAGGAAATATTTCAACAGGATCAAACCATCAGAAATACGCTCCTTATAACTAATATTATGTACATTGGTAAAAATTGTGACTTGTGAAAATCTATCACATAATTCAGGGACATGACTAGACCCAGCCTGTTGGATTCTACCCCAAATTTTTTTTAAAAGACCCAGATTTTATTTTCAAGATTAAAAGGTCTTGATGTTTTTAATTTTTTAAAGCGATTTTATTAAAAAATAAATAATTTGAAAGCATTTAAACTTAGGTGAGTAAAAATCAAGTTAAAATGATGATAAATTTTGAAGTATTGTGGTAAAAATACTGCTGGATCAGTTCCAGACAGTTCAGCCATCTGCAGGTCATTGAAGAGGCAGACGGCCTCAGGGAAGAAGCTGTTGACTAGTGGGAGGTTCTTGTGTGGATGAACCTCCATCGTTTGCCCAAGGGAAGCAAGGTGAATAAGTGATGTCCAGGATATGACAGATCTGAGGAGATCTTGTAAGCTTAAGCTGAGGTTCTTGTGTGTGCTGTTGTTCTTCTGCTGTATTCTAGACTTGTAGTAGGAGGAGGCAGAGCAAGCAAACTAGAAGAGGTGAAGATGTAAAACTGTAACCTGTAACCCTGTAAAACTGAACCAGAGTGAGAGAGAAGTTTAGTTTCAGGAAGAACATCTCCTCTCCTGAAAGACCACAGCAGTATTAGTGTGTTTTACATGAAGTTTTGGAAGACAGAACTATCCCAGGACATTTCCACTCTTTAAAGACTGTGTGTGTCACATGGCAATTATGACAATATTGACAGGCACCAAAAAATCATTAGGGCGGATGTTTCTGAATCGTTTCTGTCTTCACTGATCTCAGGGGAGAAATCACAGTGAGATCCTCATCTCACCTCACACTACAATGTAACACTTCCCAAGTGAGGGTGGATTTATTGTAACAATAACATGGAGTGATGCATCCCAGAATGTCAGTCATTGCTTTCAACTCCTAAGCGTGTTTGGAACTATGTGTATCTATATATATGTCTTTATAATTCCACACTGCTCACACACATCAAAATGTCATGATTTATTTCTACAGTTGTTGATTTCTTTGACACTGCAGCAGAAAGGTCTCTAAAAGTCCCTTCATTATTAGAACCTTTAGTACATTCACTGTGTTTCATGACCACAAGCTAGTATGTTTTAATTATTAGCTGGATCATTAAGATTCTGAAACAACTCTCCTGTTGGCAGCAGTTGAGTAGTGAACCTGTTATTAATGTATATTGGAAGTAGATCTGACATGCAACAATGTGCCGTTTTATTTTTTTTTTTCCTTGGGCCAGACTTTGTTTATGCTAATGTTCAAGCTCATATGGTTTATTAATGATATTATATAAAATTCAGACAAAATGAGTGGTTTTCTTGTTTTTTTTTTAAACTAAGTTGATTGTGTTGGTATTAACTGCATAATAGGTTTTAGTGGGCATAAAACTAGGCATTTGCCCACCACCAAATATTATTTAGACACCCCTGTTTAAGAGCTTTTTGTAATCCAGTTAGACCTCAACCAATGGATTTATGAATGTTTTGCTGTACTCCCATTACATGTTGAATGAATCTGATTCTGTGCCAGGTACATTAAAATATTGTTTAAATCTTAAAGAGGATTTATAAAGATGTGTGAATTCTTTGCGACAGCTGTAATGTGAAGACCCTGCAGAGACGGCATGTGTGCATCTCTCGCCTGGACCGTCCGCAGAACTGGGGTGAAAACTGTGCAGAAGTCCGTTATGTTATCCTCATTCTGGCACCTTCTAAAATGGTAATAAAATCACACCCACACGTACACACACTTAAAACAAAACATAGGTTGCTCTTTTATAGCTCAGGAGACTTACATTTGTATCAACTGTGTCTCAGTTTTTTTTTGTGTGTTTCTTTAGTGAAATAGACCCAGAAATGAAAGTTTGACCAAGAAACGAATAAATGGACAAGCCATTAAACTGAACATTTTGTCTGTTGCTTAGTTGGAAATCTGACTGTGATACAATGTTATTCACAAGCAGATTGTCTGTTCAAACTAAACACGTTGTACAATACGATCACACTCTCACTCCACTAACATTATCATGCAAAAGTCCTGGTCTTGTGGTCTTGTTGATCTTCCAGCAGTCTCACCATAAAGGCTTTGGGCCTCTGGCCCCAATCACTAAAAGCTCATTTTGTGTGTTCTCTTTGTGTCTGTGTTTACATTATAATGTGTTTGTGTGTACATCATGAAGTGTTTGTCTGTGTTTACATCACCATGTGTTTACTATGTATGTGTTTACATCTGTTGCTATAATCACTCAGATACTCCTGCTCTCGCTCTCTCTCTCTCTCTCTCTCTCTCTCTCACTCTGTTTCTGATCATGCATAACCTAATCTTTTTCTGTCCTCTGTAGTTCACAGTTGGTATAGCAAACTTTTTTGCTCTTTAATCCTGTGCCTCACAGGCAGTAAAATGATAGGCACACAAACACATCTTCTTATTACATTAAAAGCAGGATAGTCGTGCTGGCACATGCAGATACATTCTCTTTTTATGTTGTGTTTTAAAAAACAATGAAGGTCACAAATGTTACATAACCTAAAGCTTAATGGACTCAGTGCATAAGATGATAAAGCAAAAATCATCTGTAGAACACACTAAAAAAAGCAATTTTTTCAACATTTGTGCCTTGTTTTCAATAAACATATCTAACCAAACCTAAAACAAGACAAATTTACGTGGGAAGCAAAATATAATTTTTTACAAAACTTTTATATAAAAAGATAATTTTTGTTTTTTCTTGCATTGGTAAATGGTTATCTTGTATTAAGCATAAACCTCACTAAATTGTGTTATATTTATGATTAAAAAATTTGCCAACAGGGTAAATGGGTACATTTATCTTGTTGTATGAATGTTTACGTATTCTTAATGGAAAAGCACAACATTTTTGCAGTGCAAATAATTGAGGAGTGTGATTTGTCTTTATTAGCATAGCAAGAGAATTTTGCTGGAAATACAGTTTCAGCCAATTGGATTTAGTCTTAATCACCAAATGTAACGTACACATGCTTGATCTCTGTGTTTGACGTATCCTTTCCTAACCTCTCTCAGAAAAGCACTAAGACGGCAATGGAGCTGGGCAGGACGTTTGCCAGCATGTTCTCCGATATTTCCTTCAGACAGAAGCTGCTAGAGAGTAAGACTCAGGAGGAGTTTAAGGAGGCGCTGGTCATCCAGAGGTACCACCTGACCGCCACCAAGCGTAAAGCTACAGCTGTGGAGGGCGAAGAGACAGACCCACACAGCCAAAAACCATTGAAGGTGTGTGTGTCGCTGCGTGTGCGCACAGTAACACTTACGGTTCAAACCTGCATTCCTCTGCAGCCCTTATACCCAAGTCTATCATTTCCGCCTGTTGATATTTGACTCACACTAACATGATTGGCTTCTACTGAGCATGTAGCTGCTTATCAGAGTTTATCTTGTTTGTTACTCTGCTTTGACATACACACATAAACTCGACCTGGCATATGGGAGCGTTAGACCACCCTGCCTCAGCTTCCCCACTTGTACAAGCCGTCTCTTTATTTCCTCTGTAAAGACACCAGCAGAGGCCCAAATAGTTGTGTTTTTTGTTTTCTCAGTTTTTCACTTCATCACACATCTGAGAAATGGTAACCAGGTGGAGAGAATTATTACTTTGTGTGTGTGTGTGTGTGTGTGCATGATCATCTGTGCGTGTGCACACTAAAAGCTATTCATCTTTGGCAAGCGACCAGGAAAGGTCTCCCTCTCTCTGTCTCAGACACACACACGCACATATTGTCATGATGAATAAGTGTATCTTGGTAATGAACACTTGAAGCCGTTTGGCTTATTTAAACATAGCTTGAGACAGGTTCCCTCTGACAGACAGGAAAGACGCTTGTCTGCCAAAAAGAGGCTAATGCAGGTCATTAAAACGAGACGGACAAAATGCTCCGCTGCCAAATCCTGACCTGTAAAGCCTGTTAAATAGAGATTAATTCCTCAAGACTCTTTGTGTTTGCCATCTGGACACACACACACATACACACGCAATCGTTTTTTCTACATAGTTCTGTTTTTGCAGACTCCCCACCTACATTATTAGACCTTACTATATACTAAACAAAACTGTTGTATTTTTTGGTAACACATCAAAAGGTTCAATTCATTAACCTTAGTTAATACATGTCAAACTACTTTTTTCATTCAATTTGTTAATATTAATTCATATATGCATTAGTTCATTCTTGTTCTCTAATAATATGTTAATAAATGTTAATTTATACAACGTATTAATTTATACAACAAAATATGAACACTGTATTGATATATGTACACATTACCATAAACCAAAGGTTCACTGTTTATTTATTTCATGTTATCTATTTGAAATGACTGATTGTTAAGTATTAGTACAATGTCGCATATTGTTGCATATTATACACATTTTGTGAATAGTTATCTTTGAGTACATACAATCATAAGACTAAATCAGATGACAATTCATTAACTGGTCAGTAAGTCATAAAGCAAGTCTCATTCAGACTGTTGCCTCATGACTTTGTGAGTGTATTTTGACAGATTCTTAAAAAAATCAGTTGATGAGAGTCTAACTTTTGGTCTTGCCAACAAAGACTATTAGATTATGGGTTATTTGTATATTTTGCGATATCCCAGATTTTTATCTTGTTACATTCAGCTCAGGCTGCAAACTTACAAACTGGATAAAATATAATTTTCCTTTGCGGTACTGCTGTAGGTTTATAGCAATGCACAAAACAATAATAACAAAACACACACACACACACAACTACAGTAAGCGTACACTCTTCTAAAATAACTTTTTATTTTCTGAAATTGCTTAAGTCGTTTCAGTTGTTTAAAATCCACATATGTCATAGGTTCTCGCTGATGCAGCACTATTTGATGTTTACAGTAACGTAATGCTTTGCTGATGTAGCTGTAATGCTTTTGCATTGTACTGATGCTGTTCTAACAATGGGCTGTCTCTCTCTCTAGTCTGCAGAATCTGTGTTCTCTCATCTTCTGTCTCTCTCTCTGCTGTGCAGGGGGCCCTGTGTGAGTGCGATTACACTGAGCTTCTGTGTGTGTGAGTGTGTATGTGACAGAGAGTTTAAGTCAGTCAGAGTGTGTGTATGTTTATATGTGTTTGTCTGCTTTAACACAGTATCTCTTCCCCTGCAGTGTAAAGCATTGTTTGTGTATTTGCTTCTGTGTGTGTATGTGCTGTGATTATGCTGGATTGCAATGTGTATGTATGTTAATTGTGTGTGGGTGTGTGTGTTTTAATCCTGTACCTTACCTTCTGCGGTATTGCTGTAAATGTATTTAAATGTTTTGATGTACTGTATGTACATGTATGTGCGTGTGTGTGTGTGTGTGTGTGTGAGTAATCCTGTCTCTCTCTTTCTGTATCTGTGTAGTGTAGAGATTTTTTCAGAGTGGGCAGGGGAATCTATGAGGATCTTTGTCGCCGCCTGCCTCTCTACCCATCAGACTTCACTGATGGTACGTATCACACGCAAACTTACAATTAAAACTTTTTAAACTTAAACAGTTTTGAAAATGTGTCATGGTCTTATTATTGTTAATACCACCCACTCAGCTAAACTCAGTCTTATATGCCTCTTGTGCTGGTTGGAGTCTGATTCATTTTAGTAAATCACTTTGTTTGGATGGTTCATGTAAGTGAACAGGTTCTGAAAAACAAGAACAAGAATAAAACCTTAGTGAGTGTCTGTACAGCATTTTACATCTGCTGTTTCTACATCTGCAAAATATTTTCTGCAGTAAAATACTTTTGATCTATTGTTATGATCTGTTGGTTATGAATATATTGTGTTTGTCTATATTATCTACACATGTGTATGTACTGTATGTGTATGTTTCAGGACTTGTGGGTAATAATAAAGCCCTGGTCAAATTCATGACAACATCCATCTTCCTCTACATTGCTGTGCTGCTTCCTGCCATCGCTTTTGGCTCGCTCAATGACGAGAGCACTCGTGGAGAGATTGGTGATCACTCACACACACACAAACACCTTACAGTGCCACACACACATTAGAGAGTTACACACACACACACACACACAGACTAATTTCTCCTGTCTTGATTAGACGTTCAGAAGACGATCGTTGGGCAGAGTATAGGTGGAATCATCTACTCATTGTGTGCTGGTTCCCCTCTGGTCATTCCATTGACCACAGCGCCCATCGCTATTTTCATCAGCGGTATGTACAGAAATACATTCACAAGCATGCAACAACAGCTTATAGATGCACATTCACATACAGACATACCTTTGCTCTAATCGTCTTCTTTTGAGGTTGGCCCTGAAGTATTCTTTGTTATTTTGGTATGTTCAGATCAACATTCGCTGTTTGTTGAGTGCTTTGATTGTTGAGTGTTTAGAAAGCTCTGCTAACCACAGAATGAGGTGGAACAAGACTCCTAATCTCCCTTGCAAAAAGACAGTATAACGGCCCCCATTTGTTTGGGCAAAGTCTGATGTTTGCCCTCACTGAGACGGGATCTCTTCCTAAAGCTCATTCCTGCGGCTGCAGTCGCATACTTGCATCAGGGGAGGGTTGCTTGAAAAATGGGATTGTTGCAGTAAAACAAAATTCTGTTTGGGTAAAATTTGCAGATCGGGTTAGAATCTATGTGTAATAATGATCCTTCCCAATCACAGATCATTCCTTGTGGTTTCTCATGATTGAATCACGGGAACACAGACAGAACTTAGTTAACTGTTTAAAACGTTTGGCATCAGTTCTTTAAAGATCAAACAAGCGAGGTTTAGAACGTTATAATTGCATGTCATTATGAGATTTGAGTTGATTACTCAAATTAGTTCTTCTTGCATGTTTGTTTCTGTTAACGTGAAGGACCCTAATGACCATAACCTTGTGTTTTTGCTTCCGTGTGTGTGTGTGTTGCATGGGTGCAGTGATTAGAGGGATCTGTGATGATTACGAGCTAGACTTTGCAGCATTTTACGCATGTATCGGCCTGTGGAACAGCCTCTTCCTCATCATGGGAGGAGTCTTCAACCTCAGCCTGCTTGTAAAGCTCTTTAAGAGGTCAGACACATATGTTTACCTGCAAATACACTGTACACATACTCAAGCGGTCACCAGTGCCACTAATATGGTTTTTATTGTTGATGTTTATGACCCGCAGGTCGATAGAGGAGGTGATAGCTTTGTTCATTTCCATTGCTTTTGTAGCAGATGCACTTAAGGGCACTGTCAAGAGTGAGTGCTAGCTACACACACATGCACACAGTTAAGCACTTTGAAATGATGTGTATTTCTGCATGGATGATCCTTAGATGACAGTATAAACTTCATAATAAATATAGGGGAGACCGGGGCTAGTTATCACAGTCTTCACTTCAGCAAATATTTCTTAGGGTCGTTTTGATATTGAAAGGCAGTTTTTGTACATATACCTTGATTTAGGATACTAAAGAGCTACTATGTTATATAAGAAGTCCTAATGGAAACCTGCTTTTACTTAAAAAAGAAGGACAAAAGAGCCATCTTCCACAACATATCTGCTTTCAGCAATATTTAAGTGATTAAACATTTTTTAAATAACTTCCCAGACCTGACATTTATGAAAAATATCATTGTCTTACACACACAGTTTAACCTGTGAGAAAAAAATCAATGGCCATAATATTGTTGATTTTTGCCTGAATATATACCTGTGTAGTTTTACTGGGTTTTCTTGTTTACCCAGCAGCCATTTTAGTTTGGAAGACAGAAGTCATAATAGTTTTTGTAATTTAAGAGAGTTCTTAACTAGGTGTATAAAGCCAATATACAAAACCACTGCTAGAGACAACAAGCAAGTATTTTACTGGACGTTTTACTCAAGATTTTATAGGTACTGAGGTATAGCCTGTGTTACCAGCCCCTGCTTTCCGTTTAAGTCTTATTTTGAACACACACAAACCATTTCATAGTGCCATGTCTCTATTAAACAATCAAATAAATGAGAACTCAGATGACCTCTATCATATTGACCTCTTGAAATAAAGGTAATTGGAGCTGTGAAGTCGTCTGTCATGCTGTACAGAGAAAATCAGAAGACGACTTCATAGAACCTATAATGTTTACATAAGATTTTGAAAGACTGGTACACATTCCATTGTTCTGCTCCAGATGAAGCCCGTCGGATGTGAAGCAAAGCATCTTCTACAAAATGTCACTGGCCTATTAAAAACTGATCGCTAGGAATTGTAATCCTACAAAGGTTAGCATCAAGGAAACAACATGAAATCTTTAAAAAGGAACCTAAGGCTAACCACAGATATGTTTTACTATAAATCTACCATTAGAACAACACAGTCCAAGTCCGAGATGTTCATAGAAACTTTAAAAAGGTCTTATTATACACGTTCTGGATGTTTCACAGCTCGTGTACAGCAACGTCTGTGGACCGATGAGACAAAAGGCGAACGTCTTAATAAATGTAGCACTAGAACACAAAACACAGCATACATTTTCAAAACCTCATGGTAACTGTGAAGGATTGTGGGGGGAGCATAATGATATGGGGCTGTTTTGCGGCCTCAGGGTCTGGACGGCTTGGAGTCATTGAGGGACCAATGAATTCCAAGTTCTACCAGGAGCAGAATGTCAGAAGATCTGTTTGTGATCGGAATCTCAAAAGAAGTTGGGTCATGCTACATGACAGCGATCCAAAACACAGGAGTAAATCAACAACAGAGTGCTTCAAACAAAAGAAATGTTGTATTTCAGAATGGCTGAATTAGAGTCCTGACCCCACTTCGTTTGAAAAACTCTGGCATGTTGTAAAACAGGCTGTTCAAGAAAGACATCCCAAAAATGTGCATGAACCGAAACAACGTGCATGTGTTATCAGCATTGGTTGATGTTATTGGCAATAAACAAGATTCCACTACGATAAATGCTCACATGCTTTTTCCATCAATAATCTTGATTGTTTAAACCAATTATTCAATAAAGATGTGGCACAGAACATAGTTTACTCTTTGGAGACCATTCATGCTGACTGTTCCAAAACCTTTACACAATAAATTTACAAATTTAGATTTTCCCCTTACATAGAGTACATTTAAATACATTGTGATGTGTTCTTATGTAATTAATATGATTATAAGTAATGTGATTATTTATATGATAACTGCACTGTGTCTCATTCACAGTTTTTCAAGAGTACTACCATGCTCCCACCTTAGCCAATGGGAGTGCAGCGGAGTTAAATCGCATCAGTGGAAGCATACATTTAGGGGAGTTTAACCTGACAGAGGCGGGGCCAGTGTCCCTCCCAGAATCCTTTATTCTGTGCACACGGGCACGGCCACTTCTCTGTCTTCTCCTCATGCTGGGCACACTGTGGGTGGGATACACACTCTACCAGTTCAGGAGGAGGTGAGGACCTCTTTCTGTTGCACACACACACACACACTAATGGCTGTTTTTTTAAAGAGTGATAAAAGACAATATAACACCCCATCGTTCCATTTTTTTCTTGGCAGTCCGTTTCTGCATGTGAAGATGAGAGAGATTCTGTCTGACTGTGCTCTGCCTATCTCAGTGCTTGTCTTCTCTTACGTGGGATCGTACGTCTTCAACGACATTGCCTGTGAGTCATGTTATCACGCTGTGTGTGTTTATGTTGCACATACACTGACACTAACAGATGTTACATTAAACATTAGCGCCTCAAAACATTTTCACATCTCACACCCAAACACCATCTTTTCAATTTGTTTATCCTCTAGTTGTTGGCTGCAGTTATTTATATCCACATCATTTGATCAAGCACAGCATGTTCGTTTCTGGATTTCTGCAGATCAGGGCTCTGTATTAAGTCCAGCATTATTGTGCTATTGCTCACATAATTTATTAACGAACCCCTACGCTTGTCTTGATATTTGACACATAACCCCCCCCTTACTGTATGTGCCAGAGATATAAATTATTACCTAAATCATGTGACTTGCTCAAGAAATGTGCTGTTGCTTTTGTGTAGCTGGACATTTCATGTGGTTGAGTCCTGTAAACTTACATTAAAGGAAGGATCTGAGTCATATCTAGTCAGCAACCATTCAAAATTCCCTAACAGCACCTGCCTAACAATGCACTACAAAACACTCAAAACACCTTAGCAACTGCATACCAATTCCCTAGCAACCATTTACAACACTAGCATCAAACCTGTGAGTTTAGCATAGGCAATTCCCTCACATTTTTACTCTTGGAAAGTTTATGATACACATCTTCCTGATATTCTCAAGCAGAACTGGGTTTATCTTTTTCTTTTCTATATAAATTCTACTGTGGTAAAAAAATATTTATTTATATTGACACAAGCTTTATTATGTTTATTTTCTAATCAAATTAGGTAATTAGCATCAACATGTCAAAATGCAGCATTTGAGCCTTAATTTTAAACATTCAGTACCGTGAAGCTGTTCAGATTTGGCCTAGTTCATGTCCAGGAAAGCATGCCAGAATATAACGCCCCTACCAACACTTAGACTTCAATACACACACTCTGCTTTTTACTGCCAGCACTTTACAGCAAAGCTAGTTACACCAACTAACACTACATTATGCCTCCAACTCCTCTGTCATCAGTTCAGTGTGGGAGTATAACTTGGTTATCAGAGTCAAATTTTACTTCTTACCTCGGGCTCTTTTTCAGCGCTTTAATGCTGCAAGAAGCCTCATATTTAAAATTAGATTAAGTTTGAATCCCTCAAAAGATTGGTCTGGTTTTACAGGGAAATGGTCGAGACCTGTTGAATATGCAGAAATTTAAGACTAGTTTTCAGATGGTTGAGTCACTGTAGCTTTGACTTGTGTTGAAGCACAGGTTGAGTGTGAAATTCTCTCTCTTCCAGTGCCGGTGTTTAACTTCCATGAAGGTCCGGTGTTTCGTGTAGCGCCGTTGGATAAGCTGACTGGAGCGAGCGTTTTGAGCGCAATGGGTCTGGGCTTCCTCCTGTTTCTCCTCATCTTTATCGACCAGAACATCGTTGTGTCTCTCACAAACGCACCTGAGAACAGGTTCATGTCAGCACACACTGGCAATGAAAATGTTACACTGTCAATCCACTTTATCAGAAAATATTAAGTTTTATTTGTTTCCGCTAGATTTATTTGAACTAAAAAAAAGCCTCATAAAAGTGACTTTATCACACACTGTAGATCTTCAGATTCTACAAAAATTTACAACTGAATATTATGAGAACACTTACCTGACACCACCTGTTGTTCCAACCAGACACAAGCAATAAATCCTACAGGATCTCTTCCATGTAAAGATGTGTTTACACTGACATAAATTTAAAGCAACAAAACAAAGTCCATTATTTTCAGTTGAAAAATGTGAGATTTCTGGTGTCATGAGCACTATAGGTGTCAGCAATTCAATCGCTGATGCGAATCGTGTCATGTTGAGTAGCCACACCCACAGTAAAACCTCATTGGTCCCTCTCTTCCTAACCATGTATAACCTTCAAATATGTTCTGAAAAATACTTGAAAAAATTTCAGCAGGGACATATGACTTGTGTCACATGTGTGTGTGATGGTCTTGGTCAACACTGTGTGAGGTTTTGAGTCGTGACTGTGTGTGTGCTGCAGGTTACTGAAGGGCACGGCGTATCACTGGGACCTGACTCTGTCTGGCTTGATTAATATTTTGATGTCTGTGCTGGGGTTGCCGTGGATGCATGCGGCGTTCCCTCACTCCACTCTGCACGTCAGACAGCTGGCAATCGTGGAGGAGAGAGTGGAAGGAGGACACCTTTATGAGACGTGAGAACACATCGCATCACATGCCATAAGCAACACATCACAAACAATTACAATCACAAATCAATCGATGAAGCACAAATGTCATTATAGTAGATATTGGTATAACGTGATTGGTTTTAAATGATGTCTCTGTGTGTCTGTGTGTGTATGTGTGTGTGCGTGTGTGTGTGTAGTATAGTGAGTGTGAAGGAGACGCGGGTGACCTCGCTCGTGGCTAACATTCTGATAGGTGTGAGTGTGTTTCTGCTGCCGGTACCCCTGCAGTGGATTCCTAAGCCTGTGCTGTACGGGCTTTTCCTCTATATCGCGCTCACCTCCATTGACGGCAATCAAATGTGCGACCGCATGGCTCTGCTACTCAAAGAACAAGTGAGTGTGTGTTTGTGTTGGATCAAAACAAAGGCAAATTAAAGTCATTGGTATTTTACAAATAAGGATACAGAAGCGAGATCAGTCTTCTCAGGTCAAAAAACACATAGCAACAGAGCGCCCTCTACCTGTCATGGACAGAAATGTCTC
>JAZGTK010004428.1:0-24588 GCA_036877625.1 Ambastaia sidthimunki | reverse complement strand
CCTCGGTCTCCCTATTCCAAACTATGCCCTCTGGAGAGACGGGCATGGGGGGAGTCGTTGTACAATCAAAAAACCTAACCTAACCCTAACCCTAACCCTAACCCTAACCTAACCTAACCCTAACCCTAACCCTAACCCCTAACCCTAACCTTTCCTTCGCCTAACACTAACCTAACCCTAACCCTAACCCTAACCCAACCCAACACCAATCTTGGTCCTGTCCCTAACCCTAAAGGGATCCTTGTGTTGACCGGGGGGAGGCGGTTGGAGGTCCCCTGTGGTCCGACGCTTGGGCTTCATCTGGGTGCGGAGCGGCCAGTGGTGAGAAGGCCTGTGCACAACCGGGCCTGGCTTCCTTCGGGGACTGGGCTCTGGATTTTATAAACCCTAACCCTAATTTTAACAAATGTTTTATTTTCTTACCCCAGATTGGACTGGATTATTCTATTATCTTATTGTTATTTCTTTTATACTTATATTTTATATTTATTTTCTCTTATCTGTTTATCCATATTTATTCCTCTTTTATATACTTACTTTATACTCATAGTAAGTCTTTTAGATATGCCTGTGCCTGAGCCGGCCTATTAAGGCCTTCATTTCCCCTACTCCTAACCCACATCCGCAATTTACTCTGATGCTGTGGTACCTCAGTCTTCCTATTCCAAACCATGCAGTCTGATGAGATTGTCATGGGGGAAGCTGTTATAAATTTTTCAAAATCCTAATCCTGCCAGTGCCTTCGAATCCGGTTTGTCGATGCAAAGAAATACACTTATCTTAAAGTCAGGAAACATGTTGGCTCTAAAAGAAGGGGGAAATTAGGGATAATAATGTTAGGCAGGGTACTTGTGATAAGAACGGAGGAATTGGAGATGTTGGTGTCAGGTAGGGAACATGCTGGCTCACCAGTCCCTTTGGGGGTTTCCTCAGGGTGGGCGGGGTGAGCGTAACACTATGCCCAGTCCGGCATTGGGGGGGACGCCACACGCAGTCTCTTCACCCATCCTCCATGTTGCTTTCTTGCTCTGTCTGGTCCTCTGGAAAAGTGGTAATTAGGGATAATAATGCTAGGCAGGATACTTGTGATAAGGAGTGAGGAATTAATGATGATGGTGTTGGAGGAATTGGAGATGTTGGTGTCAGGTAGGGAACATGCTGGCTCACCGGTCCCTTTGGGGGTTTCCTCAGGGTGGGCGGGGTGAGCGAGTAACACTATGCCCAGTCCGGCATTGGGGGGACGCCACACGCAGTCTCGTCACCCGTCCTCCACGTTGCTTTCTTGCTCTGTCTGGTCCTCTGGAAAAGTGGTAATTAGGGATAATAATGCTAGGCAGGATACTTGTGATAAGGAGTGAGGAATTAATGATGATGGTGTTGGGTAGGGAACACGCTGGCTTACCGGTCCCTTTGAGGGTTTCCTCGGGGTGGGCGGGGTGAGTGAGCGACACTATACCCAGTCCGGCATTGGGGGGATGCCCGGCGCAGTCCCGTTGCCCGTCCTCCACGTTGCTTTCCTGCTCTGTCTGGTCCTCTGGAAAGAAGAAAGGGGAAGTTGGAAAAGAAAAAAGAGGGGGAGGGGGATTGCTGGTAAATAGATAAAGGCCTGGTCTAATATTACCTATTTTTTTGCAGATTTAAGTATGGCAGAAGAGGCAGAACTTACATTTAAGAAGGTCGTCCGGTTATTCTTTAAATATTTTAAAGCACAGCACCATGCCTTAAATTTGAGGGAGGCAGAAGAGAATCCTGGCCCTAGGCCTTTAAAAAGAGAAGCTAAATGGCTGGAGGATTTAGTAAGTCCATCAGCACCCACCCAGAATACGTCCTTAATGCTCTCTTGAAATGCGAGGAACTGGCTATATAATAGCCTTCTTATCCTGAAAGAACACTATACACTATATGATTCAGGAAATAAAAGCAGAACTTATCGCATTAAATCTGTCCGAGGGCGAAAGGGCACTGGAGGTGGCCATCAGGTGGGCCAAAAGGAACCTCCCTAGAATTATGGAGGGAACTATTCAGAGAGCTTCGAGTGAAATTCTAGAGATGATTCGGGCCAGGAGACAACCGGTAGCGTGTGCTATGGGAGGCGGGAGTAAGGCAATGGAGGAGGAACAACAACAATTGGAAGAGGAGATGGAAGTAATAGAGGAGGAGGAGCAAAATGTAAGAGAGGTGCAGAGGAAGAAGATGGGGCAGCAAACTGATAATGGTTCGGAGGGGGAACAACAGAAGGAGGGGGAAGGGGGAGCACAGGTCATCTCGAGAGAAATGAAACAGGGAGAGGAGGATTGGGACTGGGATAATTTTGGGTGGGAATTAGGATGGGAGGATGATGATGCACAACATAAACAGGGGGAAGTGCTACAACAAAAAAGAGGCGAGTGGAAGAGGAGAGAGGGGGGTATAGTGAAAAAGAAGTAGTAGGGAAGGATGGGGGAGAAACAATAAATAAAGACACGGTGGTGCCACGGGTACATACAGACAGAAGGCAATTTGTTTTGTTTTTTGATTTGTTTTTTGCCTCTATCAAAAAACAAATCATGAAGGGGACAAATATGGAACCTGGAACCTGGTTCCAGAGAAACCCATTTTAATCTTGGGGGATTCAAACATTGATCGGCTACCACAGCCCCCGGATGACAGACTACAGTTGGTCTGCTATCCAGGAGCACACATTGTGCATGCTTACTTTGTGCTGAAACATAGAACCCCTACCTCTCCTGACGTGCAGAAGGTAGTCTTGTCATTTGGCCTTAATAATAGGGACCAAAAAAACATCAACACATTGGCACGCATGGTATCCAGGATGGTGAGGGCAGCGGAAGCCATGTTCCCAAATGCGGAAATTAGGATCCCTTTGATTAACTTTAGTAACAGTCTCTCACTAGAACAACAAAGGAAACTTAGGGACATCAATGGGATGATATCAAACACTCAAAAACAGTTAGACAGTCTCCCATACGAAAGGTTCCAGACCAAGGGGGATGGAGTCCACTGGACCAGATGGACAGGCAAAGAAATGCTACAGCATTGGCTACTAGAAATCAACTCAAAGGTAGGTGACCACAGCCTCCAAACTGTAGGTAATGGCACAGTGGTCAATCTGTCAAAGGTGATACAGTTAGATCAACAGGAGATCAATTTATTGGAAAAAGGTCTATCGTTCATACCTAGTTGGGAGGGCACCTATGGTAACATTGGGGAATTACAGGTCCAGATGATGGAATACCATCGCAGAATAAAATTGGCAGCTTTTTTCGGCGAAGGGTCAGGGAACACACGAGAACAAAGACCGTTCAGGAAACAATCAAACTGGCAACCACCATTAAGTAAGGTTCCGAAGGTGGCGGTGGACATAATTAAAGCAGATAGAGAGTTTTTTATGAAAACGCTGAATGAGGAAAGAAGGGAAACACACAGTAACCTGTCTAAAAGGGAGACCAGGGCATTACTTGGATTATATAGTGATAGGAACATTGTAATTAAACCAGCAGATAAGCGTGCAGTGGTAGCGGTCATAATGGATAGGGTACAATACATCAAGAAGGCATTAAGACAATTGGGAGACACAGAATTCTACCAAGAGCTGGAGCAACCCATTTATCCCTATTCTGTGAGCATAATTAAACAGGGATTAGAAACTCTAGTGAAGGAGGGGTACATAGACAGGAACCAAGCCAAGTATTTGATGGGGGAAGGGACACCAAGAGCAAGGAGATTTTACCTCTTACCTAAAATACACAAGTCAAAGGAAAAATTGGTTTTTGAAGATATGCCACCGGGCAGGCCTATAGTCTCGACTGTGCCAGTGAGAGCTATAGGATAGCAGAGTTCATAGATTTTTATCTGAACCCGTTATCTACTAAGCACAGAAGTTATATAAAAAATATGTCTGATTTCATTGAAAAAAACAAAAACATAACCATAGGAGAGGAGATGAGATTTTTACATTAGATGTTAACAGCCTTTATACAAATATCGAGACTGATAGGGGTTTAAGGGCAGTAAGGGAGTGCACTCATTTCCAGATGAAAATAGACCAGATGACATAATTTTACAGTTGTTGGAATTGAGCCTAACTAAAAATGACTTTGAATTTGACAGAAAGTTCTACCTACAAATCAAAGGCACAGCAATGGGCAAGAAATTTACTCCAGCTTATGCAAACATCTACATGGCACAGTGGGAGACAGAGGCCCTAGGTAGGTGCCTAAAGAAACCAGAATGCTATTTTCAGTATCTGGATGACATTTGAGGGATTTGGGGCCACTCTGAGGCAGAGTTTAAAGATTTTATAGACCAACTAAATGGCCTTCATGAGTCAATTAAGGTTACATATACACTTACGAGCCAGAGCATAAATTACTTGGACACAACAGTATATAAGGGACCAAGGTTCCTTCAGGAATGGAAGTTAGGTTACAAGGTGTTTTTTAAACCAACAGACTCTCATTGTTAAAAGGTCTGGGAGAATAATAGAGCAGTAAAAAAAAAATAATAATAAATTTATTTAGGGATTATTTTAAACATTTAGATGGATGCAACTGAACTATAACAATATAAAAAGAAAATTTTTTTTAAGAAGTCATCAGAATTCCTTAGGGAATTACCTTTAGGAAAAGTTGGGATTTAAAAAAGAGGGGCTTAGGGAAATAAGGGTGCAACATGAATCTGAAATAGTTTAATATTTACCATGGCATGAGTATGTTTGAAAAATAAACAACAAAATACTGGAGTTACCAGGATTGTGAAGGATAGAATTGGAGTAATAATAGGAATACTTGAGAGCTAGTCAGGCAGGAGTTTTGCAGCCCAACGATTGTATTCTGGTGAGTATGATGTCTGTATGACCCTAAACAGATTAAGGATAACAAGTAACAGACAATAGTAAACATCAGTGTGGGAAATATACACGAGTTGATTTACATTTAGTTTTACATTTCCCATTACATTTTGTTCTAAGAGAATCACAAAGAAACAGCACTGAGCGCCATTCAGCACAGGTACAGTCCAAGTACATTAAGACACAATTTTAATCTAAATACCTGTTATAAAGCCCTCACTTGGGCATAATGGAAATATTTTAAAAGAAACAAAGATACAAGGAAACAGCACCGAATGCCACTCGGCAGACATGCAGTCCGAGTAAATTAAGACACAATTATAAACCAGATGACCAAACCCTCACTCGGGCAAATACTTTTTTCAAACAAAAGCTATGCATTCGAATAAAATAAAAGGAAAGCATTTAAAAACTAACTTATAAGGGAACAACACAGAGCACCAATCGGTGAACATATAGCCCAAGAACATCAAACTAAGCTCCAAAACTTAAAAGCAAAATTAAAACATGCGATTGTGGGGCGGACCCTCGGTCTGTGGTGGACCTGGGATTGTCGACCTTTAAAAACATGCACCGGCCAGTGCCTTCTCCTCGATCTCCCTACCTCAAACTGTGCAGTCTGGTGAGGCCGTCACGGGGGGAATCGTTGTACCTTCTCAACCTAACCCAACCCTAACCCACTGGACCTGGAGGATATGATTCATGGCAAGGTTGGAATTTGATACTTGTCAATAACTACTTGGGTGATGAGATTCAACGCCGCCCCTGAGTTGACCATTGCTGTCAGATCAAAAACATTCTCCTTACTAGTTATCCGTACAGGTAACGTGAAGGCATTGTGAATAGGATAGGAGAACTGTTCACTCACCCAGTTAGTAGTTTTAGTAGTCATCTGGGTCTTGTGATAGCAGGCACTGCTGCGGTGGCCTGGTTCACCGCAGTTAAAACATAACTGCAGCTGGAAGCATTGCGCTCTTTCCTCCTCAGAGAGCCTGGATGCCCCAATTGCATAGGTTCAGGGGAGGTATAGGAGTTCATGGTTGTCATGGTTCGTGACATGGCGTGGTTAGAAAATACATGGGGCCTCCTGGACTTGGGTCCGTTCCGCATCAGGTTATCAACTTGAACTGAGAGCTTTATGTAATCATTAAATGAGTAATACACCCCTTACATGCCAGCTCAGTTTATAAATCCAAGTTTAAACTTTGACGATAAACAGCTTTCAATGCGGTTTCATTCCACCCACTTTGACCGGCTAATGTGTGAAATGTTATGGCGTAATCAGTGGCAGATTGTTTGCCTTGGGACAAATGCATGAGTTGAGTAGACCTAAACGCTGCTGCCCAATCGATCACTTTACCCATTAGCAGAGACATCAGATAAGCAAGTTTTTTGCTATCGTTATTGAAAAATTCTTCCTGATTGGCAAAAAAGATCTCTGCTTGACGTACAAAGCCCCTGCATTGATCCGCAGAACCATCAAACTTATTAGAAGCAGCAAATCTTACCGATAGAGCTGTTGGAGCGGGTAGCAATCGAATATAGTGGATAAGATGTTCGTTGCTGATTGGAGCTTGTGTATTTGCTCCTGATAGCCTTCCAGCACATTGCTTTGATAAACAAAAGCAGACTGTAGCTGTGAAACCTCCACTGGATTCAGTGTAGGCAAAGTATTCTGTAACATGGCCGATGCTTGAGCACTGGAGGAATCCATGTGCAAGAGGTTTTATTAAACAAATCCAAATCACAAGGCAAATCCAAAAATGTGATAACAGGCAATGGTCAATAATCCAAGATAGCAGTCAAAACCAGGCAGACAAAACAGAAGGGATAATCCAAAATCAGTAAACAGAGTAATCAGGCAATAATCATACACTTGGTAAACAATGCAGTGAAAACGCTCGGTACGCAGGACAAGTCACTGGCAATATTTCGCAATGAGCCTGAGCATGTGCTCAGGTAAAATAGTGTCCAAACAGGAAATGAGTGCAGAGGGAACAAACAGTCAGTATTCAGGTGAGGGATCCCTCTGCTGGCATGGCGGAACATGGCGTGACATTACATAAGCAAGCCACCAGGGTAACAGTAGCAAGGAACCAAAACTCCAGTGCTGAATAAATGGAGAAAAAAAAACTTTGTGAGAAACAAGGCTTAACAGGAAGTGTCATTTCTTCTCTGGCATACTAAAGCTGCAATCTGTAACTATGACTGGTTAAAAGAAAAATGAAAAGCTTAAATTAAACGATTTAAACATATGAAAGTGAAAGTGCCATGTATTTGTCAGTTATGGTTACCCATAACCGAAATGTGACCTCTGCATTTAGCCCATCCTTCATGAGGAGTGAACACACACTGCAAGTCATGAACACACACACACCCAGAGCAGTGGGCAGCTATCCCTGCAGTGCCCGGGGAGCAATCAGGGGTTAGGTGCCTTGCTCAAGGGCACTTCAGTTGCTACCTGCCAGTGCTGGAATCGAACCAGCAACCTACTGATTACAAGCCTGACTCCTTAACTAGTATATATGAATTAGTCAAAGTGAACTTTATTGTCAATCCGACCATGTAACAGTAATTACACAGAGGATTGAAATTGCGTTTCCCCAAAGTCCAAATGTGCAGGTATTAATATAACAACAACATATAACAAAAGTGCAAACAGACATTTATTAAATAAGCAATAAGGAGCAATAAGGAGATTAGGAGTATTGGTCTGATTTAGTGACATGTCAGAGAAAGAGATAAATAAGGAATGTGTCAACAAGGATGAGGCCATGATGTTATTAATAGAAATCCTAACCCTAACCCTGCTGTTACAAGACAGAATGTATGATGTGAAAAATTTTACAAATAAAAATTAACAGGCAATCAAGAAGATAAGCATTAAATAGGTTAGAAAAATGTAAAATTTAAAAAGAAATCCATATTTTCCCAGTGCTTTTGGTTTTAGACATTGTTCTAGGGTGTGTGGATGAGACCGCACCGGAGCAGGGACAATTTTTGGGATGAACTGAAGCTTGGGTCGGTCTGTCAGATGCTGGATCCATCTGACAGACCGACCCAACAATGATACTGAGTTCTTGGGCAGTTTATATATTGTCCATAATTAGGTGTGAGTGGAAACAGGGTTAGGGTTAGGGTGGCATGGGCGTGGTCAGGTAAGGTGGCTGATGGGAAATGTAGTCTTTAGACTAGACTCCGTAAGAGAGAAGCCTCCCTCGTAACAGACCAAGGCGAATGTAGGGATTGCGACAGAGGACTGCGGTGGAGCCAGAGGGATGGAGGAGCCTGACAGAGCCGGTGGGGTGGAGGGACAAGGTATAGCCAGAGCAGTATAATCCAGAGGCGATGGATGGTCAACGACAGACCGAGGTGGAGCTGGAGGGACGAGGAAGCCTGGTGGAACTAGTGGACTAATGGGCCAGGGTGCAGACGAGGGAGCTTGGTGGCTTGATGGAGCTGCAGGGTCAAAGGTCCGAGGTGGAGTCCAGGATTCAGAGACAGGAGGCTAGGATGAGGGATCCTACAGCCACGGCGCAGTTGGTAGCTGGCAGACCTGCAGCTCAGCCACTGCACAGATGGTGGAATGAGGGTGAGCAGAGGGACTGTCAGCTGACAGCGGCAGAGTGGCTGACTCAGCATGGTAGATAGATACAGGCAAGAAGGGAAGCGTGGGTGGGAAATTCTGACCCAACATCATGGTAACAGAATAAGAGTCTATGGAAACCAGTGTTGGCTTGTGCAGTGGGCGGAGCCTCCCTCGCCATCATTGTCCACGGCGAGCCCTGATGCCGGCTCATGCATCTGGTCTGACATCACCGGCTCGGTCTCCGAGGCGATCCTCAGCTCTGTCGCACTTCCCCGCGATGGCTCGTCGGTTGCCTGGGACTTGAGCTCTCATTTGTTTATATATTGTCCATAATCAGGTGTGAGTGGAAACAGGTGAGTAGCATGGGCAAGGTCAGCTCCAGGTAAGCTGGCTGATGGGAAATGTAGTCTGAATGGAAACTGGTTAATATTCAGGTAATGGTTCCCTCTGGTGGTGTGGAGGAGGCTGTACGGGAGCCTCCTTTGTAACAACAACAAACATATTTGCCAAGTTAGAGGGGTGGGGGATAGAGGAACAGGTAGAAGAGAAGAGAGGGTAGTGGAAAGAGTGAAAGGTGGCACCGGGGCTTGTCCTGATTTACAATTTGTGTAAATTTTGTGTGTTTGATGATGTGTGTGCATACATTGAAAAGAACTTTAAGATAAGGTTTTTCTTTTTTTACTGTAACAAACCAGTAATTTTAAATTTAATGATTTTTGTAGAATAATGTATACAATAATTATTCATGCAATAATTACTTAGACTTACAAAAAATTGTAGGACTGCAAGACTTTGGCCACAAAAGGTATTATGTATTAAAGAGAGAAAACTTCTGACCATTTTTCTGCCTAGTTTTCATGTGTCCTGTGATTCTTTTCAGAAATGTAGATGGGGCTCCCGGTAGACCAGAAAGATCAAGAAATATGATTAATTTTGCTTTATACAAACAATAATACGCGTTTGTGATACTTCGGTACATACTTAGTTTTGTGTAAAATTAAGTATTCTGGGTTAAATACAGTATGTATATAGTATTAGCGTGGATGCATAAAGGGGAAACATGTAAACTTCATCACAAGATTTCCAACAGCAGTTCATTATTTCAATGCTGTGTACATACAGATATATGTTTGTATATCTGTTTGTAATTTATTACCCAACATGTGTGGTGCAACATGTTCTAAATATGTAAATTCTTAAGTCAGTTTTAAATCTGTGTATTGAATTTCTGTCTTCATCAGCAATGTTCAGAACATACTTCAATTGAAAAATAAGGAGAGAGGGAGAGAGAGAGAGAGAGAGAGAGAGAGAGAGACGTGATCTTATACAAGTGAGTGTTTTAGCCTGATGGAGGATCATGATGCTCTGAATCACCTTCATTCAATGATGACTTCATGACGTTTCCCACTTAAGGACCAGTCACAAACTGCGGCACTTCCCCTTTAAGAGCAGCCGGACATCTGGAGGGTTACTGTATTAAAGTCTGCCTGTCTGCATGCACACATATGGAGGTGAGAGACTGCGGGTTAACGGGCTGATGTGTGCGGGAATCAATTTTACCAAGCTCCGGCGCTGCATGAGCAGCGATGATAACGAAGGTGAGTGTATACGGGTTTGATTCAACGCTGCCCGTCTACAGGACGCGTTAAAGGGCGCTAGACGGAGCGCGAGAACGCGTCCTGTGAACGCGCCGCACACTGATTTATTGTGTCGCTATACGACAAAAATGTGCATATGCGTTTATATGTAAAGACTGATGTGGGTAAAAGTTCATCTGCTGAACGGTGTTATTTAGTGTGTGACGCCAGCTTCTAGCACTGAACGAAACGATCACTGACAAATACACACATCCCATCCCACGCACGTCATCATTTTTATTCGATTTATTTTTTATGTGATAGATATAGACGTGCACATGCACTGATTTACACGAGCTATCATAATCTGCTAATTCAAACAAACAAAAGCGCACCACAGTACATGTTTTGGACGTTTATAATGGTATTCTTTAATGTATTCCTGGATTACCATGTCAGTACCAGTTTACATGAACACAATGAGTACCCTGGTATTACCATCTACTGTACCACAATGCCAACACAGCTCATAGTTGATAACATAAGCTATGCTGCTGTGAGGAACAAAAATGCATTCATTGTATTTAGTAAAAAGTATCCCCCCATTTTTCTTCATTTTGAGCTTTTTTTAAAAATTAATTTATTTAAGTGAAAAATTATTTATATATCACTTTTTTACAATGTAAAAAATTAATTGCGAAAGCATGTCTAAGCCCCAAACAGCGTTAGGGAGATTATTCCAGAGTCAAATAAGAAGATGCTCTGCTACCTTTAGTGGAATTTTCAATTCTAGGTACAACCAGATTTGAGAGTTTTTTAAGCTTAAAGACCATGTTGGCTTGTAGTGTGAGAGAAGATCCGGTAATTACACAGGGGTTAACCCGTTTAAGGCTTAATAAGTAAGCAGTAGTACATTGTAAGTAATATGGAATTTAATATGAACATAAATGCATAAACCAGCTTTTCAACATAAGGAACAGATAAGATGTTACGCAGCTTAGCTTAACAAATTAGTGTCTAATGACGTCTTTAAGTCTTTAACTGTATTGGATGTTACATCCTTCTATTTAAAAATTGTATTCAGAAAGCTTCTGTTCATATGGGTTTCGTCCAGTTAATATCTGTCTTATTTGAATTTAAAATAGGAAAATTATGAGTCATCTAATACTTTACATCTTTAACACAGTCTGATAATTTAGATAAGGTAGGAAAATCTTCAGGTCTTGATGTAATATATAATTGATTATCATCAGCGTAACAGTGAAAATTAGTGCCATGACTTCTAATAATATTTCTAAGGGGCAGCATGCATAATGTGAATAGCAAAGGGCCTAAACAGATTCTTGAGGCAGGCAATATTTCACTGGCATAAATTTAGATGAAAACAAAATGTTAGCGGTCAGACAAGTAGGATCGAAACCATTGCAGTCAATCTAAGAGTATGCCATTGCCTGGTGTTCACATTTTGGTTAATTTAAAACAAGTAAATTTTTCAATTTAATTCGAGTATATTTAGGTTTATAATGGGTCTGTTTTTCACTATGTTGATTAACAGAAATTGTAATTTGCCAGTAAAGCTGCAAATTGCTCCAAGTCAGCTGTCTCCATACTGTATTAATTGAATGATATGGGCTGTACAATAAGTGAAAATCGCAACACGGCATAAATGACAATTCTGTTCAGTGTATTCAGTATATTATTCATTGTATTAGCAAGTGCTTTTCTTTAAAACAAAAAGCCTCATTAATGAAGTTCTCCAGCTAAAATGAAAACAAACAAAATATTTAAATAGCAATAACAGGAATCCATACAGAGCATAACCTCTATGTGTCTGTTTGTTTGTCTGTCTGTCTCTCTCTGTCAGCAGTTTGTCAGGGCATTGGCATAGTCCAGTAATGAGCGGTGAGGGAGCTCCTAGCAGCCCGGGACAATTCTCCTGCCTGCTGCTGGATTGGAAGGAGTTCTGCGAGCTGCACGCTCAAGCTTCTGCAGATGATTTTGCGCACAAGTTCCGATGTTTCATTAGGGAAAACCCCCGCTACGACTCACCCGGTGCAGACGCCAGCTTCTCCCTACACTTTGCCCAGCACTTCCTGACCTGCTTCTCCACCACCCTAAAAAAAGTACAGGAGTCCAGCACACCTGGTGGCACCTCCACGCCCAAATACAGCATTCTGCCCTTTGTGGGCATTCAGAGTTGCACATTGCCCTACTGCCACGATCTTTACCACTGCCACAAAGGCATGGGGGCGTCAAGTGAATTGCTGGATAGCATAGACAGTGGAGGGGGCGGAGCCAATGGAGAGGAACAGCAAATGCCCACACATAAAATGGCTGCCATAAGCCAGTCCAGAAGTTCTGAGGATGTGTCAATGGGTCATCGCAAAGTGCGGTTTAAGAAGGGTTTCTCCCTGCGCAACATGAGTTTGAGTATGGTGGATGGGGTAAAGGAAATATGGCACCAGAGGTCCTCTCCAGAACCTGACCCCTCTGGAAGCTTCAGGAGGGCCAATGGAGTTGAAGTGGTGGGGTCAGAGCATTGGAGACAGAAGCTTTGGCCACGGGGCTCTCAGGGCCACAGAGCAGATTTGCTGGAGATTCAGAGAGAGGGCACACTCAGATACATAACGGCCGATGACACAAATTGCGTGGGGCCAGCACAGTGGCAAAAATGCAGGTTATTGTTGAGGAAGACACCTGCGAATGTGGACACTGGAGAGAAGTTCCTGCTTGAGTTCTATGTACCACCCAAGGTAGAGGAACCCCAACACAAACACCCCCTTAAGCCCCCTCAAACCTCCCCAATCTTTGCCCTAAGTACCCCTTCATTTCCCCCCTCTCTGATGTGTGCATAAATTCGAAAGACTGTGAACATGTGGAAGTTTGTAAATGGCAGGTCTTCCTATTCTGCAGAAATCTGTGGAGCTTTTCAGCCTTTTGATGATTTCTGCACAAGCAGGCAAGCGTGTAGATTCCAACATGTCCTCCGAACTGTATGATTATATAAATTGTTTGTCACTCCCTGAAATGCAACTCATGGGCATTTACTAAATTTGTGCCCCTACAGACAGTAGGAGACACCACAAAAACTTTGCCTTAATGCACTGTGGGCTTTTATTTGCATCCAAAATCATCATTTGTAGAGTTGCTTTGGTGGAGGATTGTGTTATAGCAGCGCAACAATTGTGGGTTTAATCCCAGGAAACTAACAAACTGATAAACAGTGTACAATAAATGCACTGTAAATAGCTTTCCAAGGCATCTGCCAAGTGCATAAACTTATGTGTAAATTTTGTGAGTATTGAACATTAGAAAAATGGTGAATAAGGGACAGTGTTAAAAGTGTGATACTTTAAAGTGTTAAAAGTGGCACTGTGTCAAAGTGACATACTGTATATGAATGGAATTGATTTTGCTGTGTTGTTTTGTAGTCATCCAAACCCAAAGTGAGTGTTCCTCTATCTGCTATTGTGGAGGTAAGGACCACAATGCCTCTAGAGATGCCCGATAAAGAGAACACATTTGTGCTCAAGGTACATTTACCTCTTTCTCTATTACTGTCATTAGAGTCCCTCAACCCATGTCCTCATACTGTAAATATCATATTTCTCTTAAGTAATGTAACCACGTCACGATTGTGCCTTTTCTTGTGTTTTTGATTTATTTTGTTTTCTCCCCTTGTTAATTTATTCATTTTCTTGTTAATTAGTTACTTTTGGATGACCCAGTCCCACCCTGTATTTTGCCCCCCCTTATGGTTCTGGGATTTACCGTTGGTCTCACCCAGCTCGTTGGCTCCTTCGTTCTTCTGGTTACACCTTTAGCTACATCTCATATATTTGCCCCTCCTGCTCCACCGCGCTCTTCCTTCTGACTCCGTCTGAGTCCTCACTGTCCTCACTGTCACCACGGTTTGCCAGTCCCTTGTGTTCGCCTCACTCACTCAAGCCTGCAGCCCCCCCTCGAGCTTTCGGGACATTGATGTCACCCTGGTCTGATGACTCTTTGCTCCATCTGGGTCTCCACCTCTGCCAGCGCCGCCTCTGTCGGTTGGCCCCCTGGTTCCACCCCGAAGTCCCGGATCTCTGCCATGGCTCCTCCCTCCATTAGCTCAGCCTTTTGCTTCTGGCAGTTCCCTGCCATACGCCAGCTCTACACCCTCCTCATAGATCTCCTCCTTTTTCCTTATTTTTGATTCCCCCACCCCAGCACCCCCCACCCCCAAATGTGTTTCTTACAGTAGGTAGTCAGGAACAATAATATTACCCTACAGAAATGTGTACAATTTTTTTTATACTTCAGGTAGAAAATGGGGCTGAATATATTTTGGAGACCATTGACTTCCTGCAGAAGAACTCATGGGTTGCAGATATTCAGGACTGCATAGACTCTGGGTAAACCGAAGCATGTGTACATGATGATGCTACACTGAGACTGTAGTGATCTAGCGTGATCTCCCTGCTCTGTTTGATGCTGATTGTGGGACATGATGAAGATTATTTAATAAACACATCTATGTGTTTCAGGGACAGTGGAGATGACATTGAGCTGGCACCATGTGCGCAGCCACTCAAGGAACTCTGCAGTTGTGAGATGCTGTGTGACGGTACGTCACAATGATTGTCGGCTGACAACTGCATGTGCTGCTAGTCAAGAGAGATTCACAACTCTGTTAATGGTTTTATTGACTTCATAACCTGCCAAGATTTGATATTCTGCTCATTTTGCTACAGACAGTAGCGGTCTTTAAGAAAATATGTTTATATTTTATATTGTTTATACACATACAGTCAAAGGTTTAGGGTCACTTGACTGAAATATTTTCATGACCTTATAAACCTTTTAGGAGCATACTTTAAGTTAGTTTTGTAGACACATACAAAATTGTGCCAACATTAGCTTCTTTAATAACAACATTAATTAAAGGTTATTATTATATTTAAAAAATAGTGCAACAATGTTGTTTGAAAACCATCAAAGAGTAATGCTTCAAGAAACTGGTGATAAAAACTGTGATCTTAAATTCTTGACCACTAGTACACACACAAACATACACACAAAATCTTTTACATGCAGAGAATATTCTTGATCTAAAATATATTGTATGGTGTGCTGTTAATGAAAAACAGGTTTTATTTCCTCTGTTTTCTGTAGGCTTCCATCGGGGGTCTGAGTGGTTGTGCAGTAATGCAGGGAATCATACGATTGTCCGCTTTCAAGACCCACCCATCACCCAGCACCCTTCACACGTGCCTTTAGAGCAATTCCTGCAGTCGACAGAAACCCAGAATACTAACACAACTTCAGGTTCACACACACTACATACACACACACTGTCACTCTACCCATTAGGTGTATATGACTTTCTTTAGTCAAACACGATTGGAATTATATTACATACTGGCTAACTAAAATTGTAAATAACTAATAACTAACCAATAACATGCTGACTAAAAATGAAAGTTTCCCTATAAATTACTCACCCTAAAGGCCTCATTGGAGGTACATTAAATATTATGGCTCTTCCCAGCTTTTTAATGGCAGTGAACCAGGTCAGGATTTTGAAGTTCCAAAAAGCACATCCACCCATCATAAAAGTAATCCATACTTCAGATGGGTAATAAATGCCTTCTGATATGAAACAATCTATTTGTACACTGTCTGTATCTGTATAAAAGACTACATCTAACCTGGAAGCATTCTGGCTCCACTTGACACAGACTCTCATTGGTGTACACGTCTTGTGACTAGCATTTTGACTAACTGTGTAGTCACAAACTTATAATAAAATGTCTTCATAAGAGAAAAAATACATTTAAGAAACCAATTTGTATTTTGAGCTTAGTAGGAAATACATCACATGTAAACAAACAGAATATAGCTCTAAATTCAATTTGGGCAGCATGTCGATAACTTCGATTATTATTGAATGATTTCGACTGAAAAGCATTACATGTATTATTAACGAATACCTGGATACAAGTTTCCCAGGTGCAGCTGAAGGCAGCACTGTTTTAGCTCTGAATAGAGACTCACATTGAGTGTCTTGTCTCTAGGTTAACAACACTCATGTTGTCACTGTGATTTAGGAAGTCCTTGTGAAACCCCACAAGAAACAGATGGAGAAGCCAGTTTAGCTGGTTACCCATGGTTCCATGGGACCTTGTCACGGGTCCGTGCAGCCCAGCTCGTCCTTGCTGGTGGTGCCCTTAGTCACGGGCTGTTTGTGATCCGCCAGAGTGAGACACGTCCCGGAGAATACGTCCTCACGTTCAATTTCAAGGGCAAAGCCAAGGTGAGATATCATAAATTAATAAAAGGTGATAGGTATATTTACGACTCGGTGTCATGAAGAATTTATGACTGTCAAATAATAGCAAATCTGTTTGGCTATTACTCTGCCTTTAATGTATGAATATGCAGATAGATCTTTATTTCAGCTGAAGTTTGAGCATTTGATTATTCACTTACACTGACACCATCACATATGAAGATTGTTTCATTTCCTCTTAGCTTTCCTGCTTTCATTCTGTGTGACTGTTTGAGCAGTAAAGTAAGTGTTTAGCAGAAGGTTCATGTTGATCTCTATACAGTGAAAGTGTATAAATACAGTGACCAGCGACTGTCAAGCTTCTAAAGCTTGAAAGCTTTTAAATCTAAAGGAGAAAAATCATCATAAAATGATCATAAATGTGGTTCATATGGCTCATGTTCTAAACTTCAACTGTTTCATGACAGGCAGTATGATGGTGAGTAGTGTCAGGTGTAACACCCCTGTCTGGACTGTCATGTTGGTTTGTCCCATTGTGTGACCATATATAGAGTTCCTGTCCTCGTTGTGTTTGATTAGTATCACCTGTTTGTAGTTAGTGTCTGATTAGTGTGTCTTTATAAGCTGTTTCATGTTCAGTCCATGTTGGTCGGTTGTTAAAGTAATGTCGTACGTTCTTCTGCGGTGCCTGGTTCATGTTGGATTACTTGGATTAAAAATGTTTATTTGTATTTCTTTGTTCCATGCCTACTTTTTGAGCGCACTCGTTACAAAACAACCGACCTAAAAGTAAGCGGCGCTTATAATTCCGCTGTTTTTGTTTTTTGTATTCATGGATTTCAATAACCCATCGTTCTGGAGCAGGGGGAGCGATCTCTCAAGGACCATACTAGAGACTTTTTAGCACTCGCTGAGTTGACGGACCATCCCTGACCTGCCACTTTGCTACTTGTATTATGCCCAACTCATCAGTGCTATTAAAGGAGAAGGCCCTCGAGTTGTCTGGAGAAGGCCCTCGAGAGAGCCTTCTGGCTTTTGTCGAGTGGGTGCTGTCATCCTGTGGCTTGTCTATGACCGTTGTGGTCGCCAAGAAGGACAACAGTTCCACTCCTGACCCAGTGGCCAGCCCTCCATCATCCCAGAGTGCAGAGCCACAGCCCGAGCCCACATCGAACGGAGAGCCCGAGTTCCTGGCGACCGACAAGCCATCGCAGGGGAGTGCGACAGAGCCGAGGGTCGTCCCTGAGCCCGAGCCGGTGCCGTCAGACCAGGTGTGTTAGCTGGCGGTGGAGCCTGTGGTGGATGACCAAGATGAGGGAGGCTATGCCCACTGCACAAGTGCTGAGGGTGAGCCAGCAGTGGGCCTCATGTTCTGCTTTCCTGCTGTTACCATGCCTGTTCAAGATTTCCCTCCCACCCACCCTCCCATTCATGTCTGGAAATGTCTGCCATGTTAAAACAGCCACACTGCCGTTGTCAGCTGTCACCTGGGATCATCGACTCACTGTCTCTGCCTCGGGCTCTACATCCACCTGCTCTGCCTCCATCGGTCGGTCCCCTGGAGTCGTCAGCCCTTTCTCCATGGTTCCTCCCTCTGGTGGCTCCGCCGTAGACCACCATTATGGCTGTGATCTGGGTCCTGCCCAGCTCCCTCTGTTCCAGGTTCCTCCTGTGTCTCCATCGTTCCCCCCCCCCATCACCACGTCGGGACTGTCATGTTGTCCCCCTTCCAGGAGTCCGACCTCCACCGGAACCCACCCATGGACTACCTGTTTGATTTTGTTTTTCTACGGTGCATGTGTTAACGTTCATGCCTCTTCATGCCTGTATCGTTTATGGATTACTTGGATTAAAAGTAACACAGAATGTCAAGGTTGCTATTGATTTATTGAAGGTAAACAGGCATGAAACAGACGTCAAAATCCAAATTAAACGTTTTAATGTTATTACATGTAGCAAAAGAATGTAAATAAATTTAAATATGGTACTACTTAATCATGAATAACAATTTTTTTTATATGTAAATGAAATTGTATTTATGGAATAAGTGAATATGGATCAATAGATAAATACTAAAAGAACATGGTAAATGACATTTGTTTATTATAACAGATTTTATTTTACATAGATGCGATTTGCACAGAGGTGCCCTGTTAGAATGGGTTCATGTTGAAGAGCCAGTAGTAAAGTAGTTTGTTCACATAAGGCTCTCTCCTAAAATGTAAGCATGTGTAAATGTCAGCATTATTATGTTTAAAGCAGTGGATTTCAACCTGTGGGCGTTGCCCCTTCCTAGTGGGCCGCAACGGTATTACAGGGGGGCTGCCGGTTATTATCAATAGAAATAATAATATTGCGAATGTATGTACACAAATAGCCGGTTCATTTAATTTTTTTGCAGTGGGCCGCAGAAACGTTTGGTTGTGTGGGCTGTGAGTTAAAAAAGGTTGGGAACCACTGGTCTAAAGGATTGAAGTCTGTCAAGTTAAACAAGACTGATTTAGTTCAGACAGCCAGCTATTTTATTCCAACCATTACTCCTGATCAGGGGCCTCCGAAATTGTTTATTTTATTTATAGAGCTTCAACTAAGTTTAATAGTGAAATCCCAAAATATTTAGTAGTGTGTATATTGTAACTAAGTGTCCCTTTACCTCACAACTAGGCTTCGTTGTTACTTGCATTGCACTGCTGCACCCAGCCCCTGGAACCTGCACATTACAGTTCTGCAGTGAAATGCTGTAACCTGTGTGTTCACAATATATTGGGAACTTGTCTTGCAGTATTGACTGTGGAATGCAGACTGAATACCTTAATGTACTGTGTCGTCTGTGTGTTTTGTAGCACCTGCGGCTGTCTGTGAATGACAATGGCCGATGTCACGTGCACCATCTCTGGTTTCAGAATATCTCCGACATGTTATGGCACTTTCACGCTCACCCTATACCTCTGGAGTCCGGTGGCTTCACAGACATCATGCTACGCTCATATGTGCAGGTCCAGACAATGCTTACAGGTACCAAACACAAGCTGTCATCATAGATCACACCAGGGTTTAGCAGATGTTTTTTAATTTTTTATTGTTAAACAATAAATGTCATTAACACAAATGCACAAGGGTTAATTCCTGAAGGCTGTTTTCCAGTCTTTTGTCTATTGGCACATTTATCTGAAGTTTAACCTGTGGTCTGCAGATGTCCCAGCCCCCCTACGGGACACAGCTGTCTGTAGGACAGAAACCAGTCAGTCCTCACCTAAGCTGTCTGGTGCCGCCCCATCATCAGACGCCATGCTCTTATCCAGCTTGTCATCTTCACCAATGGCTCAGCCCAGCACAGGAGTGCCGATGATCAGTGGCCTCCATAGTCGCAGTAACAGCGCAGAAAGACTCTTCGAACCTGCAGCCAGCAGTGTTGACGACTACCACGACAGTGACGGCTCCCTGCGGACTAGAGCTGTGGAGTACCAGTACTCCTTCTCCTGACATCACTTGCCTGACACCTGCCAGTCATTCTCAACATCAGCTGACACTGGACCAGCGGAGAAGAGTCTCCTTTTAAAACACACTGCTGTTTTCGCAGCTGGACTGAACATTGTTTCTGGTTCGAGTATTTAAACAGTTTGTTCTTCCGGTTCTGTGTTTTGTCCCTGACTTGGTTCTGATAAAACATTAGTTGTTATGTGGATTAACATTAGTACTCTGATAATACACCCAATGAAAGTGTTTCTTTTGCAACATATTTTCATGTAAGGTTATTTATTTGATCACTTAGATCATTTCAGTTATGCACTTAGGACCATTACAAACTCGAACCATTTATTCAGCATCACCTAAACTTCTGTTTGCAGTATGTGCTTCCTGTGTAGCTGATATTTTGGCAAAAAAACGTATTTGTGAATTAATGTTTTTGTGTGTTTACAAGCTCATAGATGGCCTTGTTCTCATGCTCTCTCATTGGTACAGTCATGAGAAACAAACTAACACATTTCCAACTTCATGCTGCACAGTTTTTTTTTACTGAACTGTTTTTCATCTGTTAGGTAGTTGTATGGCTCTAGCATTAGCTTCTTCTTGTCATTAGCTACTTGATTTTCTTTTAGTACTTGGGCTAGATTTATTGGTATATAGATGGTTTGAAATGTGTTTGTCTTAAATTTAAATTATGTGGGGGCCTCCTGGGGGCCTCTCCTTAAATTATGGACTCCTGCATGGGGCAATGAATATAATCATCAATCGTAACTATATACACAACCCAAATGTTTTAATGTGAGCACAACTTTTTTCTTGTCATCAACAGTTATAATTGCCTGTTTACATCCAGTTGGTTACTGTTAATCTGTCCTTGAAAGAAAACTACAGTACAACACACATGGTCAAACTAAAATGTAAAGAGTGACTTGTGAAATCTAATTTGCAGTCCGTAAATCAGATAACGCTAATCCCCCCAAAAAAAAGAAAAACAGAGAGCCCTTGAGGAACGTAGTTTTCCATAAATGAAATCCAAAGCAAATCCAATAGACCCATCCAGCACAAAGCCATGGCTGCGGTCACACCCATCTCCTCTCTCCAGCTCTCCACTTCTGTCCAACCAGCAACCATGGTGCCTAGAAACAATTTAAGGATGGAGAAGACATGGAAAGAGACAAAGAGAAGACAAACAGCATACAGCACATAACTAGACACGAGATAGGGCATCGGCAACAATATTATCTGACCCCTTAATGTGTTTAATGTCTAGACAATAAGACTGCAAAAATAAAGACCAACGAACAAGACGTTGATTTGGACATTTAAGCAAATTCAGAAAGGTCAGTGGGTTATGATCAGTAAACAGTCAGTGGTACACCAGAATTAATGTACACTGCAAAATGTTGCAAAGCCCATATTAAAGATAGCGCTTCCTTTTCCACTACCGAATACTGAAGATGATAAGAGCAGAATTTCTTTGAAAAAAGTCAGACAGGATGATTAACTCCCTGATCATCAGCTGGGATCAAAACAGCACCAGTGCCGACGTTACTGGCATCAACCTGTAAAGAGAGGGGTTTGTTAAAGCACGGAGTGGCCAAGACAGGAGCAGAGCAAAGAATGGACTTCACATTTTTCAAATGCCCTCTGACAATTTGATGTCCACACATACTTCTCCCCATCCCTTAAAAGATTGGTCAAAGGGGCTACAGCAGTTGAGAAATTTCTACAGAAGCATCGATAAAAACCCACTAAACCCAAAAATCTTTCTTTGTAGCGGGTGGCAGATACTCTTGAATAGCCAGAATTTTCGCATAAATAGTCCGCACTTCACCATTTCCAACAACTTTCCCGAGGTACGTTACAGTGGCTCTGGCAAACTCACACTTTGTCAGGTTCACTGTAAGCTGTGCCTCAGTTAAGCGTTCAAACACTTATTTAAGCCTCTGCAAGTGTGACTCCCAAGTGTCACTAAAAAGAACAAAATCGTCAAGATAAACTGCACATCCAGCTAAACCAGATATGATACGATTCATAGGCCAAAAGGTGTAATAAAAGATGAGATATCCCGAGCCCTGGCTGTAAGTGGCACTTGCCAATAACCTTTCAAAAGGTCCAATTTAATTTGGCCGATCCGACTTCATCTATACAGTCTTCAATGTGGGGTAACGGGAATTTATCACTTTTAGTGACACTATTAATCTTTCGAAAATCTGTGCAGAATCAAACAGTCTTGTCTGGTTTATCAACGAGAATACACAGTGAAGCCCATTCAGAAGACGACGGGATAGCGATTTTATTCTCTAGCATGTACTAAATTTCAGCTTCCATCAGCTTTCGTTTTTCTGGGGAAACATGATAAAAACGTTGTTTAATAGGCGCAGAATCACCTACATCAATATCGTGATCTATCCACGTTGTTCTCGATGGTGTGTCACCAAACAGAGCTGGATATTTATTGATGAACGTTATCAGCTCATTTCGTTGAGATGCGGATAAATAAGTAAAGAACTTGTCCAACTGCGCTAAACATTCCGAATTTATCAAACAGCCCCTTAAAATTCCATCATTAGGGTTGACCAGTTCACCCTCAGTTTCATTACATGAGCCACAGTCAAGTGCTGGAGCAGAAATTAAAGCAGGTCTTAAATAAATTAAATCATAATATGGCTTAATCATATTAACATGATACAGTGTGGTTTTTTTTCTACGAGATGGCATGGAAACTAGGTAGTTTTCATCTGACACTTTATGCAGAATAGTATAAGAACCATCAAACTTAGACTCAAAAGGGGAACCAACTAAGCACAAGGACATGATCACCCTCTTCAAATGAGCGACGCTCTACTGTACGATCATATAAACGCTTCATTTTCCGTTGCGCACCTTCCAGATTTTGTTTTGCAAATTCACGTATTCTAGACAATCTATCTTTAAAGCCATTTACATAGGCCTCAATACTTTTTGGCGGCTCAGTTTTTTTTCCAACCTCACTCAAGACAGACAAAATTCCCCATACTTGATGACCGAAAACTAAGTCATTGGGGCTAAAGCCAGTGCTCTCTTGAACTACTTCACAGGCCGAGAGCATAAGCCACGGTAGGGCTTCTTCCCAGTCCACATCTAGTTGAATGCAATAGGCGCGCAAGAGCGACTTCAAAGTCTGATGAAAGCGCTCGAGTGAGCCTTGAGACTGAGCGTGATAAAATCGGTTGACGTGAGATGCTGGATATGCAATTGTTTCAAAACTTCAGTAAAAACACGCGAGGTAAAATTGGACCCCTTATCACTCTGCACAAACCTGGGAATTCCAAAAATCGACACAAATTGATATAAGGCTTTAAGCACCGATTTGGCAGAGATCGTGCGCAAGGGATATGCGCAAGGGATAACGAGTGCTTAAGCACATGATGGTAAATATATAATTGCTACCACTTTTCGAGCGAGGAAGTGGACCCACACAATCAATAATAATATGTTCAAAAGGTTCCCCCCTAGCTGAAATTGGATGTAGTGGAACCGGCTTAAGCTTTTGGTTAGGTTTACTTGTTATCTGACACGTGTGTCAAGTTTTTATATAAGCCGACACATCCCTTTTTCCCCAAGGCCAAAAGAAATGTTTGAGGATACGGTCATATGTCTTTCTCACACTGATCATGAGCAACCTGCAAAATAGAATTTCGATGTTTAGCTGGGACCACCACCTGGATTATAGCTTCTCCCACAAATTTATCCCATTGTGGCACCCATTTACGAAACAAAACTCCGTTCTCGATGCTGCTCTCAGTGTGTCTGTAGAGGAAAGCGCATTAGTAAATAAATCAGCCAGAGTCAGAACTTTAGACTGATCGTCATCCAAGTCCTTTGCTGACAAAGGAAAAGGCAAATTAGACAAGTTAGGCACACACAACACGGATTTAAAATTTCCCTTCTGGTCGTCAGCATCTGGTGCACACTGTTTAGAACAATAGACATAGATCGCGTAACCACACAAGCTGTATTGGAAGAATCCTTGTTAGTGGCACAATTTCTCTGAGGATCAAAAACAACAGGTGAAGGAGTGTCACCCCAAACCTTTTTTCCTGCAATCATATTGCCCAAAATTAGATGAACTCCATCCACAGGCAGAGCTGGACAAACGCCCAAAACTACTTCTCCCTGCACAAAATCAAACTGGATATTAAGTTTGTGAAGAGGGACAGATACTGTGCTCATCCCAATACCACGAATAAGAACATTGTTGCCAGTATAAGATTGTTCAGAAAAGGGCAAGATAGACTGCAAAATGAAAGAATCAACTGCTCCTGTATCACGCAAGATTCTCACTGGAATGTCTTTATGACCCGGTAAAGAAACACGGCCATCTGTAATGAAAGGCAGATAAGACAATAAACAGTCTGCAGGCAGGTCATCTTTAAAACTCCTCTTGACATCTTTTATTTCAGACCTAGTAGTTGCCAAAGATGATGCCAAAACAGTCGGTTTAAATTGTGCTTGATTGAAAGATTGCTTTGGTTTATTTTTAAGAACAGGACAATCAGCTTTCCAGTGCCAATTTCATGGCAATAATTACATATTAAGTCTGTCTCACGTGTTCGAGGTGGCATAGAAGACTTTGTCAAAATTCCGTAAGCTCCCTGCCCTGTTGTCACGAACTACATTACCCAAAACCCTGTGCTGGGACACGCACCCTCCAGGTCGCGGCCATCTTGTAATCACACGCTCTCTATATAAACTCACCCCTGCCATGGACACGTTGCGAAGTCTTGTTTTGCCTAGCGTGAACATTACTGAGCGTTTCCTCCTGTGATCATTTGCCTGGATACCTACCTTG
>JAZGTK010004427.1:0-24590 GCA_036877625.1 Ambastaia sidthimunki | reverse complement strand
ATGTAATGTAATGTGATGTAATGTAATGTAATATGTTGTTATAAAATGTTGTGGATATTATATATTGGATTCACCACTGTGAGTTTGGAAATGGAAAAAACATATTTATTTTAAGTGGGTCACAAACAAATTATTGAGAAAAGCCACCCTGTCTCTCTCTCTCTCGCTGAAAACTACAAACTCTGATTGGACAAACTCTGTCAACACAATCAAAGCTGAAAAATCATTGGTCATCATTTCTGTCCTGGCTTCTACGAACTGCTTTTCCATTCATAAGTTCTTTCATAAGCTCCTCGCCGTCCCTTTAACGTATCTTTTCCTGTGAAGCGTCGTCTTTTAAACTCTTCACCAAGATATGTCTCTGTTAAAGTTTTAATAAAATTTGAATTTTACATTTCTCCCTGAAAATGAAATAGATGTGTGTCTTGCCTGGCAGTGGCTTCCTGGAGTTCTGTTCTGCTCTGTTTGAATGGAGCCCAGCCCCCTGTCCTGAAGCTAAAGCAATCATGTGTTGGAAATGGAACAGACGTCTTTTCTGCTATGCCTGCCATATATGCTGTGCCACTGCACACAGGAAGCTGTATATTAATCTAGCGTAGAGAAAGGCATCTTTGAAATTCCCAGTAGGATAGACCTTTGAACTAAAGTGTTATTGATTTCCTAATTCTGCACTATCATCATTGTATACTTAAGCAAGGCAGTTAACCCAGATGGCGGATCTGACCCAGCAATTGATATATTGTACTGTAGGTTGCATTGTATAAAGAATATTAGCCAACCCTAATAGGACTACAGTAACATACTGTGTTTGGTGCTGGTCCGTAGCATGAGACGTGTGGGTGTCTCCACCAGCCTTCTTCACAAGCAAGAACTTACCAGAGAATAGGATTTTTCTTCCACATTTTTTTATGATTTTGAAAAATTTAAGGAAAACAAATGGAAAGAAAAGCAAAATGCAATCAAACTAATGTGTGATGGTGGCCATGACTGAATTGCTTTCCTACCACTGAAACACACAAGATGCACTTTGGAATAGTCTCAAATCCTGCTGATATTTGAAATCCACGCTGGCTTAAATACATGCTGCCATTAAATCCAACAAGAGGAATTTTTTTCTATTAAAAATTAGTTTAACTTTTTGCTTACAATATTATGCTGATAATATGAGTCATAATATACGTGTTTGTGGTAAATGAGGAAAAAAAGCATTTCCACTGTGGTCTGGACTGGTCTGATTGTATTTATGTGATGTGTTTGTGTTTTAGCCCGTCATGAATTACAACCCATGGATGCTCCTCTATTTCATCTCCTTCTTGCTGATCGTGGCTTTCTTCGTGCTCAACATGTTCGTCGGTGTTGTGGTCGAGAACTTTCACAAGTGCCGGCGGCACCAGGAGGCGGAAGAGGCTAAACGGCGTGAGGAGAAGCGCCTCAAACGCATGGAGAAAAAAAGAAGGAGTAAGGAGAAGGAGCTAGCTGGTCGGTAGCCTTTCCACATCTTTCTGAGTCCTGCTTGATCACTTTGATTTGAACCGCGTGCTAAATTAGATGCTAATGCTAATTAGCGTTACCGGCGTATGAGGAATGAGATGCAAAGGCCCGCGATTAGTTCGGATCCTGCCCCTCCCGGCTTGCCTCTTTTTGCCTGGGAACGTCTCTAGAGCATGTCCCATGGCTTGCATGGTGATCAGCTTTTTGGGAGAGCAGGGTGCGCGGTACGTCCCTGCCCCGGGGTCTGCGCATCCTCCTTCTCTCATGCATGTAGGGCAGTGCAGTCTGAAAAGTAAGAAAACGCAATCTTAATCTTGTCAATCCAATTGGTTAAATCCGTCAGCTGCCTGCTCTGATGCTACCCAGGATGCACGGCGTGGTTATGCCAATGACCCTCCCGTTTGGTTCCACTGCCTGCTAAACTCAGCAGAACGTGTTAACATTAAACCAGTTTAATCTCTGTTGGATGCTAGCTGTTGTTTGGGGGTTGGCTTGGACGTCGGTCCAGCATGTTTGATCTGGCAACAGTCGAAAATGGGGATTTGTTTTTTAAAAACTTGAGAAATACAGATGTAAATAGATAATCTTTACTGTTTTACACAAACTAATACACTAGTTACAGAGTAGCATCAAAAGATTCCGCGAAACTCGCGCAAAAGGAAACATTACCTGCCTACACTGGCTCACAATTCAAAACTCAATAGTTTATACTGTAACAGCAGCCCCCCTAAATGTCCTATATCATCATTTTTGCTCATTGATGTCTGCATTTGATTTGCGCCTCTGATTAGCGTGACTTTTGTTTTATAGCTCTATCACTCCATCACAGCTATAGCTGAAAAGGAAAAGTGCTTCATTCATCTTTTCTTTTGCTAAAAATCTGATTGGTGTGAATGTCGCGATGTGTCAGGTCTCCAGCTGGAAAATGGAAGCAAAATATAGCGTATTAGCTCTGCCTGCCCAGCTAACAATATGAGATTGTGAGAACATTTCCCTAATGTTTCCATTAAGTAACAAAAACATTACAAAAATGTTATTTAAGTAACATTCAAAACATCCATTTTAGACACTGTATTAACATTTTTGCTTGGTTATAATAACATTAAGCAAACTTTTTAATTCTGTATTAGGAGAATATTTTGAGAACGTTAGCTAACATTCTGAAATTGTTCCCTGTTAGCTGGGTGGTCTGATTAATACTTTAACACCTCATTGCACATGATATCTAAATACCTTATTAATACAGCTTTAGTCATACCAGAAAGTGTAATTCTGAGATTTAGGAGTTTTGCTTAGCAGTGAAGTTGTGGGCATTCTTTTAGGTGAACTTGGTCATGTCAGAGTTGTCATTATTAAAGGAGTAGTGCACCCAAAAATTATTCATATATTGTTCCAAACCTTGACATATTGTTCCACAGTCTTTATTCTGTGGAACGCAAAATTTTAATTAATTGTACTGGTCGTTCTCTTTCCTGCAATTACAGTGAATATGATTTTCCTAAACTGGAACGAAAGCTTTCAGGCTTTCTAAGATAAAAATGTAAAGGTAAAAGCCTGCTAAAAGACGTGTGCGCTATATTCCAAGTATTTGAACCACTTTTATGATACTTTTTGAAGCCTGAAAGCCTCAGCCAAGAATAATTGCATTAAAATGACCGACAAAAATATTCCTTTTGTGTTCCACAAAAAAAAGTCATAGAAGCTGGAACGATATGAAAGGGAGCAAAGGTGAAAATAATTTCTTTGGGTGAACTATTTCTTTAACTAAAAAGATTGATTTTGTTTGCTTGTCAGATATTTCTGTCCGCAAAGTCTTTAAAAACTAATTGCTGCATTTTTACCGTGTAGGAAGACTTTAACTAATCTAGAACTTTAACTAGAGCCAAACGCCCGGGATAAATAGATGATAAACAGATGCATAAGTAGATAAAGAGTTTGTATGATGTCTCATGTACACATAGCCATAGTTTTATGTTGGACTCAGAATAATTGGAACGCCCATCAGCGCATTTTCATCAAACAATCCAACCTTTCCTCCCATAAATAAAACTCCTTTGCTTGCCCTACCTGATTAACACGGTTTCATTCTTCTAGATATAATGCTGACCGGTGTCAGTTGGTGCAGTCCTGAACACACATTGAAAGGTACAGATTGTTCCTGGCATGTCTATGTGTTCACCGTGGTGATGGTGGTGGTTTGGGTTCGGGTGGGGGTGGGGGGTGCTGATAGGGGCACCATCGATGGACCATGCTCTCACCTCATCAGATCTGATCTGACCACACAAGAATTGTCTGTGGAAGTCTTGTATGTGTGGTTTCCACACCTCATCACCAGTTCCAGCCAGCCCAGCCTGAATCTCACACAGGGGACGGAGAGAGAGAGAGAAAGATAGAGCGAGCAGATAAGAACTCTATAGAAACAAACATTACATACATTATCTTTTTTTTAGTTTCGATGACTTGCCTGCAGTGAGTTCTTTGGTGGTGCTGTAGGTGGTCTAATCTCTCAATGTTGCCCCCAACGTGACGCACTGTGGCTGACGGAAGGGAATATTATCACTGTTAATGTTTCTAGCTTTTATTGATCTGTCTGCTTCAGGGTTTTATCATTAGTTTGTTGTTGTGCCAAAGTGATTCACTTTGTTTTGTGATGTTTCCCCATAACACCGTTCTCAAAGATCTACTGACATCGCACAACTCCAAACTCGCTGTTGTTCAGAGGCTGCATGACTTTGTTGAAACTCATTTGTGACTGACGTGAGTGAAATGTTTGTTTAGCACACTTCCATTTTGACGCTAGAACGCTTTGCTTTATTTGGCTGTTTCATGTGATTTTGAAGCGATAGCACAATATATAACTCAATTACAGGCATGGACGGCACTATGGGGTGGGTTTTTAGGGCTTAAGCCTTAAATGTTTTTAGTAAAAAAACAGATTTATTTTTTAATCACATTGTCTTTATCATGCCTGGTCATTTTTATTACAAATAAAGTCATTTGGTATTGTAGTTCTGCTCTATAAATCAGATGTAGTCTAGCAAGCCACATTTTGGACTATTTTTCATAACGCCTGGCTCGTGTTGTCCTTTATTCTGCCACAATGTGAAAGCTCATTTAAATTATGGTCAGCGTTCCATTCTAAAGACAACACTGAAGTAATTAGACAATGGTGTTGACTTTGGTCCATACAGGTGCAATACGTTCCCATAATTTTACAGTCATAATTTTTGCGAAGTCTGGCCATTTGCGTTAAGACAATGCCATGAACCTTATGAACCTTGGCAAGCTTAACAACAATGTCTCTCGTAAGCACATAGTTTAGCAGCCGGCTGACCTCTAAATTAAACTTAAAAACGCACAGCAAACTAATGAAGTCTTAAAAATACAAACTTCTGACCTGTAGGCTTGTCTGAGGCTGACACTTGGGTTGGTGAGACCTTTTTATTTTTGTTCCAGTGATATTTAATGATTTATTTTTATACGAATTACACCTTGGAGATGTAACATTTCAACATTTGATATAAAAGTGTTTTATACGCCGGTGTTTCTTTAAAGAATGGCTCTACACACGTCTACAGGGCTCAGAGCCCTGAATGTCGACTGGCCCTAGAGTCCCCCATGAGTGCAGTAATAAAGGAATAGAAATATTGAAATGTATCAGGAGTATGAATGGACTGAAAGTGAAGTAAACCTGTCCAAGATGCCATATGTTTTTTTCCCTTCCAAACGTTATATCTGATTTGTGGAAACAGACAGTTATGACAGTTGTTTTTCAAATCTAACAGCAACAAAAGCACAAAATGATCTACATGCCAATTATATAACTATGCAAAAGCTGAATGTTTTTGTGCTTGGAAGATGTTTACTCGTGTTGTTCTCAGTGTAGCTGAGAGACTCTAATCTGCCCCTTCTGTCCATGTTCTGCCTCAGTGAACAAGAGTTCCCTCATGAACTTCCATATTTTCTTTCTTTCTCTCTTTTTTTCCTGCCTGCCTTCCTTCCTTCCTGCCATTACTTCCTGCCTATCTTCTTTCCTTTTCTCCTTCCTTTCTACCTGCCTTCCTGTTCTTCGTGTTCTTATAAACCCTCTTTTATAAGTGTTCCCTCTCTTTTCTTCTTTCTCTTATACCTATTTTAAAAACTCCCTAAGATTTCCTGTTTTATTGTCAGTTGTTTATGAAGTGGAGACTCTATTAGAGTAAAACTGCTGATGTGATAAATTATGAATAGGATTATGAATATGGTTATGAATTTGTCCATGTAAGTATAAATTAAAGGTTCACTCAGTCATTTTACCACAAAGAAGTTTAAATGACCAACACAAACAAAAGGTAAACAAACAACTACCATGTCAAACTGCAGCAGTTACTAAACAAACTTTTATGTAAAAATGCCAATAGGTGGCAGTATAAGGGCCACTGGGACAAATAAAAACCAGTGCAAAGTAACAAAAAATGACTGAGTGCACCTTTCATGTAATACAGTATAATAATACTTTTAATTGGTATACAGTATAATTAACATATATACCATCAGATATATAGGTATATACGTATAGATCACACACATTCACCTATAGACACATACATGCAGTACATCACCATTGTTTCCATTGCGATTGAGTTATGTCACTCTGAATGAAGAACTGACAGTCTCCATTTTGCATCTACTTAGAAGACAATCTGTTAATTAGTCAAGCGTCCAGTTACAGCAGATTTCCTAATTCTGTTGTGGGTTTCTGTTTGGGAGAGGTGGGGGTGTTACCCCCCACCGGTCTGTCTTTCTCAATTAGCTTCTGTTTCTCTCCTGTTGGACCGCCAGCGTTGCTGTACGCTCGCGTGTGGGATCAAAGGGCTGCTTAATCATATCACACGGCAGTAGGGCTGAAACCATCTGCCTCTCCTCTACCTGTGTCCTCCCCCAGTCACCATGTATTAGCTATTCTCTGAGGTGCATCATCAAAATCTGCCTGTAGTTTGCCAGGACATGCTAAATAAACGAAGCGTTTCATTTGAAGGTGTTTTTGATTAGGTAACATACTGCAGCTTACAGTAATAATAATGTGTGTATTTCTGTGAAATAAACATGGTAAAACAAGCTGACAGTCCACTGCAAAAAGATCAAAAATCTGATTAAACAAGCATGCAAGGGGCATAGCATGTGTCGAACTGTGTGAATGACCTTTGTTTCAATTTTGCAACAGTCTGTGGCGTTTTCTGTGCAGATAGTGTATCTACATATATAATTAAAAATATGTATAAAACTATAATTTCCTACCATAATACCAGAGATGAAGAAAACAGCCTAAGAAACTTTGTTTTTTGTGCTTTGTGCTCATGATTATGGACTGTGCAAAGTGATTGATTTTGCCCAATTTCAGGAATCATAAACTCAGTAATCAAGATTTCTTCTGTCATAGGGCAGGTTGTGTTTTTACTGCCAATGAATCTGAGCTTTCAACAAAGCCTGTGAAATTTTAGCACACTGTCCTTAGAGTGACTGCTTATGATCAACATCATTTTACATTTGCTCAGACAGTACACAGATTCCCTCGTTTTGTTCCATTCTGACTTTTTTCAGAATGTAATATGATTGGACAGCTAGCCAAGGCTTTTAAACATGACCAAAACCCTAAGATATATATAATACAGTCTAACATAGTTGATATCTGCCTTGGCCAAGATCTCACTGTGGTCATACTGTACGACTGAGCTGCAACGGTCATAAAGTACAGGAAGAGAAAATCACAGTGCACCAGCTGTAGTTTTACTATCAGTTTAGTTTCTACCTGTAGTTTTTTTAAGCTAGCATATAACGTCGTCTCTCGACTGTTGGGGAGCAATAAGACAGAGTGACAGAGGGAGAAAATGAAATTATCAAGTATCACGTAACCTCCAGTCTTGGCAGCAGAAGCCAGCACTTTGCTTATGTAACCTGGCAACTCCAAACACCATTTCCTTTCTTCCTACTGCAAGTGAAAATGACTAAAAGTCTTTATGTAACTTGGGCAAGCAACAGCCCCTCGAATCGAACAGATGGTGTAAACTTTTTAGCTGAAAGAATAACTTTTGCTCCCATTCCGCATTTTGCATGTCCTTTCCTTAGGAAAACCCCTGAACAGATCCTGTTCAGAAGCTCTATTGATTAGTTTCAAATGCAACATCTGAGTCTCACGTTTGGGTAGTTATTGGGAAGGATGGAATCTGTGTTACCATCTTAAAATGCGGGTAATAAAAACTGCTCGTTAACTTCCTCTGGAATGTTCTGCTACCCTGTGTCGAGGGTACGAGAAACATCTGAATTGTAGTTTGATTCTGATTTAGAACGCATGCACACATTGTCCTACATTTTAGCAGACTCATGCCTTTTGGCAGGAAGTGCACCTAATCTGTTTATGGTGCTTCATGGTTCATGCAGTAGGGAGCGTGTTTATTAACAGAATCGATAGAGAATAGAGTTAAAAGTCTTTGGAGATAATGTTGTTGTAGACTCTGGGTAAGATATGATCTTTTTCTAACCTCATAGAAGTTTTGTACTGATATGGCTGGCTGGTTTGTCATGTTGTGGGAGAGCAGGCTTGACAAATACCAGCAGTCAGAGGAATGTACCTCTGTCTGGGTGGTTAAATAATCCATGTGAGCTGCGTAGAGAAAATAGCAAACTCATGGAAGAGGTAAAAAGTAAAAAGATTTTCTGCAACTAGAACCAATAGCTGCATAGCTAATATGATTAAACTAATTAAAATAACCGTTTTTAAAATAACCGTGATCATGCATGTTTAGCAGATATATTGGTTGTGGAAATATCAGTGATGCTTTGCTGTATTTGTTTACAGTATTCATTTAGATATTATCCAAAGCAACTTATTAAAGAATAAGAATACTACAACAGATAGAACTTCGGTAAATGGAACATGAGAAGCGCCACAATGTAGTTCCAAGTTTTTTTTTGGTAGTAAAGTTCAAATTAGGACAGAGATGTAGACGCAGTTTAACAACAGTGGGAAAATAGCAGAGTTTTTTATGATGGTTTTTATTGTTCAAATATGTAGTTAATCATCTTGGTCCAACGATGTTTGGATTAGGAGGTTTTCAAATCAAAAAGAAAAGGAATATGTCTCCTTCTCTCCTTCTATTGGAAACAGAGGTAGACCGTCACATTTGAAACGTATCACCTTGGAATACATGTATAAGCAATCAACAATGAAAATTCTGTCATTATTTACTGGCATGTCCAAACCGTTTTTTTTTATCTTCAGCAGTTACAATGACAGTTTGTAGTAACCACAATCTGTCAAGCACTAAAAAGCAATAAAGTCCCAATAAAAACTCTATAAAAGTAGTTCATACTGTGAAGGTGAAGAGATTCTTTTGTGAAGAAAATTTTTGGAATATAGCGCATGACTTTTAAACTTCTTTTGTAGTGCTTTTTTCATCCCGTGGTTGCAATGAACTGTCATTGCATGGAAAATATCTATGTGAAGATTCTTTTAAAATGCACTTTCTTTGTTTCACTGGAAGAAAAACCACTTTAGGGATTTGAAACATTGTGAGGGAGAGTAAATAATGACAATTTTCATTTTTTGGGTGAACAATCTGGCACATGTTTCAGAACGAGTCTTGTAATCTTAGTGTTTCACAAACAACACCTTCCTTTTTCTCAGGATTATCTTGCTGTTTGTGGGATGAAATATGTTAGAGCCCTTAACTAACCTCTCATACTGAGTAATACGGGGTGACATCACTCTGCGTCTCCTCACATCTTCACCGTTGCCCATCCACACACTCTCAGCTTCACAGCCACCAGCCTGTGCCATACAGCCTCCATTTCAGACGGCCATCTGCCTCAAGTCAGACTCAGAAAGAAAGTGTGGTTGGTCTGCCACGTCTACCAGCATGATATATTGTGTGTGTGTGATTTATGTCTCGCTCTAGTGTGTGTTGTAAGTTTGTCAGCGTTTGTGTGTGTGTGTTTTCTCTTTACCATGCTCGCTCATTACTGACAACCTCATTTGTTTCTATTCCCTGATATTTAATTCTTATCTATTGTTTCTGTCTTTTTACCTTTTATGCGGCATTTATGATGTCATTTCCTGTTGGTTTTGACTCAGTGTGTGCTGGCATATCGTTCCAAAAGATGAACCTTGACAGAAATCAGGTGAATCAATAGTTATCTGCAGCAGACACTGACTCATTACTTTATAGAGCAAATCATTGACCATGTGCTTCAGAGGTATAAAACCAGCCTCAATTAAAAACCAATCAGCATAGACTAAATGAATCTGCAGTTTACCACCTTGCCTTTCGGGTGGCTGTTTTTATCACCTCTGCTTGTTCTCTTTCTATTTTTGTCTGACATTTTGTCATCCATGCTTCCCAATTGTTTTTCTAGCTCTTCCTTAAATAAGTCTTGTACTCCCACTTCCCACAATTCCCCAGTGCGCATGACTTTCACCCCACATGACTCATGAAAGTCATAATGGACAGATCGTTGTCGAACACATTGCTCAGTTCTGTGGCTTGTTGTGAGAGCCGCTCTAGAGAGCTCTGTCAAGCTGACCAGAAATAATCAACATTAGAACAGTAATCTCCACCATCAGGTCCTCACTCATGTCTCAGAGCCTTCAGAACCATTGACCATCAATAATTCTTCTACGTTCAAATAAATAAGATGCAGTTTGAAAAATGAGTTGTCCTCAACTCTCAGTGGTGTTTGTAGGACAAGTAATGACCAGAGTTTGTCTGTATTTCCCAACTGACTTCTGAGGTTCTAGCTGCTATATGGTTCATCTCTCAGATGGACATCTTCTGTCTCGCATATCTCCTCTCTTCTTTGTGTTTTATTTTTAATAACTTTCTGAAAGGACTTTGGACCTCTGCGGGTAGATGGGTTAGAAGTTCAAAAACTGTAAAATGTAGGTTTTATGATTTTTTTTTAGCATTATAAAGCATTATTTTGCATTAAATCAGTTCAATGTTTTTTCAGGTAAGCAGAAAGCTGCGTTTGTACACATATCATACGGTAAATAATTTGATGGGGTCCAGAGTTCCTGGTTTTAATTGTTTCTGACATGAACTGCAGCAAAATCAGCAAGAATCAAGTCTTGAGCATCAAGACCAGCATGAACTCAAGTCTCAATGGGACAGAAAGACCAAGAGATCTGTTCTTGTTTTCTCCTTCAGGAGCTGATGGGTATTGCACTGAGTTGAAACAAGAACCGCAAATTGAGGATTTGGTGGGCAAACAAGTTTTGTGGCTGTATTCAAATGCAGTATTCTGCTCTCCGTCCTTCATCCTAAAACCTTCAGTTGCCTCACCCAAATATCTGGCCATCGTTCTCAAGTGAAAAGGGCTAAAATTGCCATCTAAGCAAAGAATGTCTCATTAAATCATAGTCATGGTATCATTAGCTTGTACCACAAAAATAGAGACAGAGATGGAGAGGTCCAAGAGCCACATTCCCCACCACTATTTCATCCTCCTCGTGTTGGTTAAAAATAGTTTTCATCCATTTTCCCTCACTTTAAATCCTGTTAAAACTGATTTGGCTGATGTGGATGTTAGCTGGCACCATTGCTATGGCATGACATCAGAGTGGCAACACTGCCAGCAAGAAACAAAAGTTCAATCCATTTTCTGTAAATGGGTTGCCAAGTCATTCACTTTCCCCCAACTTCCATTTGTTTGGAGTAGAACTGGCCACCTGACTGCAAGCCAGTGAAAAACTGTCTCTTGTATTGAACTCAATGCAGTACTCACTAGATACTCAAAACATCCGGTTATTGAGACGGCTTTCCCTCTGTCACTGATTATTCATTTTATTCCTAAAACAAACACTTATTATAGCTCAACAGGAAGGTTCTGTTTATGCAGAACTGCAATCTGCTTCCAAATTTTGTTTCAAAATTGATACTGGTTGTTTTGGCCAACCTTTGTATCAGTCTAAGAACTTTTAGGATTTGCTTTTTTTAAATGAAAGTGCACAAATGGAGGGAGTCTCACTCGAGAGGGCAGGAGGGAAGTAGATAAGTGGGGATGTCATAAGGAAGTTGACCTCTCTGCAGTAAAACCAGGCCACTACACTTGTGAGCTGCAAACAGTTCTCAAGCCAGAACCTTCTGAAATTGCTCCCACAACCGGGGCAGAGTCGACACTGCCCGCACTCCTGGGTGCCACCCCCCTGGATACTGTTGTCTGCAGACCAAATAAATGAATTCAGAACACATGGGTTAAAAAGCAGAAGATTGACCTCATCGTGAATTTTGTGAGATCCTTGTAGTCATAAAAATAACAATAAATGAAATAAATAAATAAGTGAAAACAAAAGGGGCAATGTTTAGCCAAGGTTGGATGTCTAAGATTCATAAGTTGTACATTATGAACCACAGGTTATGTTGCACAGCATTTTTAAGAACGAAAAGAGCATGGCTCCAATTAGCCAAATTAAAGCCAGATGCTTTAAAAGATTCCTTTGTTAATTACCCGCAGAACTGGTGTAGCTTGCATTTTGTCCTGGGACCTCACACCAGAGTGACCCCGTATGTAATATACAGTATGTGCACATACAATGTCACATGGGCATATAAATGAAAATCCACTTGTTTATCACACATATGGAAATACTGTAGCCTATTCACCCTCATGCTAATGTTAAAGGTGAAGTGAGTAATTTTTCCGTGCCCTTTGGTGGAACGTGCCCTAGTTTGTGCCTGACCGGGTGACAAACTACTAACCTTAAACTCATAACTAAATCCTAATCTGCCTGCCAGCCACAAAGCAGGGCACTACTAGTAGTTTTTTTAAACGGCTGTCTTCATTACCATCAACCATTGGCCCAACAATGAAATAGCCCCACCTCAAATTCACACCATTAGTAAGTTGTTTTGTTTGATAGCACCTAAAAGCCAGCGGTTTAAGTCTTCGGGGGAATGAACTGACAAACACTTTGTAATTGTATTCTTTGCATAATCATCTGAGCTAGGAAAAAGTATTTTACCATCCAAAAGATTACACGCATCACTTTTAACGAGCAAATAATTTGGAAGCGTTTCAGATGAGTCAAACTTCAATTCACTATCCAGTGGGAAGCAGACATGTGATTAAACTGCTGATGTGGCACCATTATATATAAAAAAAGAAAGGATGAACGCAGCACCTGTTCCAATGGCTGGTGCCAGGAACAGGCATCCTAATGGGCTGACAGGACCACAGGGAACACAGCTGCCGTTCACTGCCTGTGTGTCACAATGATAAGCCCCGCCCCCTGCTGCTCTTCCATCTCTCCAGCCCTCTCTGTTCTCAGTGAACTGAACGTCTAGATTAGAAGTGGATCAGATAGCAGAACTGGCATTTTCTGTGTGTACACATCATATTTGGAATTCCTTTGAAAGGAGTTTTGTTCATGTCTCGGGATGCTCACAACAATACCCATAATGCAATGGGAGATTTTGTTGTGTTGATATTTGTCTGTGAAAGAGCAGATCACAGGCACTGTGGCCTCAATTTGGGAGTCTCTGCTTTTGATCTGCTATTCAGGACTGATCACATGATCATAACAATGATTAAAGGAACAGTTTGCCTATAAAATAAAAAATCCTGCCCTTGGAATTTTTATTTTTGAGTGAACTATTCCTTTATCTCTCTCATTCTCTGTGTAGGGTACATGTATAATCTATCTCAGCTTCTTCTGTTTCCACTGGTTCCTCTTTCCGTTTCTTCCTCAGTGTGGGTATGAATGTGTATAAATCACTGTTTGTTTCAGTATGGTTATTTCATGCTTCCTTCCTGTTCCCGTGGTTCCTCAGAAGCCCAGAGTAAACCCTATTACTCCGATTACTCACCCACACGGCTTCTCATCCACAAGATGTGCACCAGCCACTATCTGGACCTCTTCATCACGATTGTCATCGGACTGAACGTCATCACCATGTCCATGGAACACTACCAGCAACCCAAGGTAGAACTTCCTGGAGTGCTTGTTGATATTCCATTAGGAGAATGAAGTCACTGCTTATGTAGCTGCATACAATTTTACTGATCAAATCACATCTGTCTAACTTTTATAGCTCTGGATAATATTTGCTGATCAAACTGCTGAATGTTTATGTATGTGCTGTACTGTATCTTGATTATTTCAGAGCAGCCAGTATATAATTTGGTTATATTATAATACTTATTTGCACTTTCAGTGTTCTGCACCAAGACATTTTGTACTGCTGCATGGGTAATATTTTTATGAGAGCAATGCTTCACCAAAATAAACCACACCATAATGCATAAACTGAGATGTATTCATATTTTCCATATTTTTATTCACGCTTCCCTGTGCATAATAACAACAGGGGCCACAGAGACAATTCATGAATATTCAATAGAGAACTCAAAACAATAACATGAGTTAGCAAATCAGAGATCTGTTCCAAAACTTATCAAGTTTCCTACTGTCTACATCCATACATCTAAAAGCAGCATTTCTGAGCCCCACAATTTGGAGCGCTCTACAAAGTTAGCAACTCTGGGTGGCACAAAAATGGCGCCCTGCGTGGGAGAGTTTGACGTTACCATGCTACTGAGCTAATGCTGCGATACCCAAAACAGCATAAACACAATTACTGTGTGTAAATTTTAACTATACAATTATTTGGCAACCACTTTTGCTCACCTGCCATCCTAGTGTTTTAATCTAGGAGATCTTTGCAATGCATTGTGGGAAAGACACATGCAATGATGGGAAGAAATTGAAGGTGTATTGAAGCATTGAAGGTGGTTTTGTTTGGGTTTTGTTTTGAGTTTTGTTTGATGGCATCTCCTCCACTTAGAGCTGCTGTTTATTGTCCCCATCAGACAGCTCTGTTGGGATGGTTCCTAGGGCTTGCACCCATCACTAATGGAGGTCCATGACCTCACACGTGTCTATAAATAGCGGGCTGTTTTAATTAGAGCCCTGGCGGCCGGCTGAATCTTGGAGGAAGTGGAGCAGTGGGGATTGTTAGGCTTTGACCACTTACACACTCATTGGGTGAACAAAATCAATTGATTTTCTGGTGCGTTGTCAGGCTAAGCCTGGCCTTAATTACTGTGTGGCGCTCGAGGAAAGGCGGACCCCAGGCAGCGTCCGCCAACACTGTCAGACCCTGAAAATGCCAGCTAATGACTAGTGTGTCCCCTGGGCTAATCTGCCTACTTATAGCTCATCATCTTTTCCACTGATTGATTGTGGAGTGAAGTATTGTCATCATCCACAGACCACAGTTTGTGTATTGATTTGGAGGTTTGTAGGTGCTTGTTTTAGACAGTTTTTATAGTTTTTAGTTTAGCTTAATTAATTTATTAATTGCATTAGCTTAAAGATTTATTGCTAAGGCAACATTTCTCTTAAGGCAATAATTTTCTTTTAGGTCTTTTAGGTCAAGTTTTTCAAATGTATTTTGTCATATTTATGCCTGTATTTTGTTTGATTTCAGTTAACAGAAATGTTTTAACAGTTTTGTTAAACTATAAGAACTTTTTGAAACTTTTTAAATGTCCATCCAGATGACTGGACACAAAGATCAAGATGCCTGTTAAGTTTGGTTTGAAGGTTTCTCACTTTGTGTATTATTTTACTGTTATTTTCTCTCAGGTTCTGGATGAGGCTCTGAAGATCTGTAACTACATTTTCACTGTCATATTTGTGCTGGAGTCCGTCTTCAAGCTCGTTGCCTTTGGGTTTCGCCGGTTCTTCAAGGACAGGTAGGAGATGTGGGCCTTCAAAGTTGCTCCTCTTAGTTGCTCCCAGTTAAAAAAAACAGTAAAGTCATTTCGATGGATGTTCACTGATGCCTGTAGATGGTTCTTTGTGATGCAATGGGGTCTGTTAGTAGCCCTAAGGCCACATCCCTTAAATGTGATATCACAGCTTTGAGATTCCTTGGTTTGCCTCAGACTGTGAGAAGAACATTGAGGGCTGAATGAGCTGGCGTCTGTGGTGGAAAACAAGGACCAGATTTATATCATTTGTGGTTTGGTAAAAAATCCACCCTCTTGAGGTATCCAGCAAGAGATATTAACGCTTAATTCATAACCACACAGTCTGGGTTTTTACCGATGAGAAACAAAACCCTAACTGATATGCATTCTTCCTAAATTAGTGACAAATAAGTGCCAAATACCTGATATTACGAGTATTTAGCACAATGTCATAACGTATATAAAGACAAAATGTAGCATCTGTTCTGTCTATATACACGGACTGATTAATTATTCGTTTAATTAGTCATGAATAATCAGTCATTGTGAGGATTAGGTCTAGTGTAAGCTTCCCTTTCTGTAATTGATAGGCTGTTAAAAGTTCTCATGTAATCACCCTGTTTTTTCAATGGCCTAATAAAGAGCGTATCATGTCAAAGTATTCCCAGATCCACTAATCCAAATGTAAGGCAGCTATGCAACTATTAACATAATAATGAGAGAACTCTCACACAAAAAATAATTGATAAGATTTGAAAATTACACCCCCACACACACAATCACACACTCTTACACGCTCTCACACACTCACACACACTCTCACACATTCTTACACACTCACACACATTCTTACACACTCACACACACTCTTACACATTCTTACACACTTACACGCACTCTTACACACTCATACACATTTTTACACTCTCACACATTCTCACACACTCACACGCACTCTTACACACTCACACACTCACACATTCTTACACACTCACACACACTCTTACACTCTCACACACAATTTTACACACTCTCACACTTTGAATCCACTGTTTAATCTTTCAGAACATGGTGCTCATGAGATGAAGGTATAAGAGTTTAAATTTTAAGTGTTTATTGATTTACAACATTGGAAATGGTTTTCCTGTTATTTTGATCAGTTTTTGCTTACAACCCGGTCCAAGTCTGCAGGCAGTGGAAGACAGAATTCTACTTAAATCGCTGGGGCCCCTTAGTGGACGAAACCTGTGGGAAAAAAGTGCTTTGGTGCAATCATTTGACTTCAATTCCCCCACATATCTAATGAAACACCTCTCATGGCTGCAGGCCACAGACAATTAAGGTGTCCTAAATCAGGCTCTGGGCTCTACCTCGCCCATGACAGTATAATATTTGACCCTCAGGGGGAGTTATTTAAAGTTAGACACAAAGTTTTAAAGCCATATTTAGACAATGAACATGCTGAGAAACCTGATGGAAATAGAAGTACCATTCAAGGTCACGATGAAGTTGCTTGCTCAAATTTCATTATCAATTTTCAATGCTTTCGGGGACTTTTTAGCCCTTGTGTTTTGTTTCAAAATTTTGTTTTACACATTTTGCATGCTGTACTTTTATGGATATCAAGTCCTCAGAAGTTTTAATTTATGAGCTAGAAAGTTAATATAATGAGTATTCCTGCCAATCAGTGATATCGGTAAGAAAGAAACGCCTTGGGCAATTTTCATATTAGGTGTGTAATGAATGTCTATCTATATTTCAGTGTTCTTGGGCTGCCGCAGAGAATTATGGGATACTTTTGGTTTCACAAGGCCGTTGCCTCATTAATAAGATGCAAAAATGGTGTTTGTTTTGATTATCAGTACACAAAATACACACAAAACAAATCGTACTGTCAGCATTAACAATTTAAACTTTCTTGTGGTCAATATTAGTTTGACACTTTAGGCATTTGACAGACGCTTACAGTACATTCAAGTTATACATTGTCAGTACAGGTGCTTTCTGGGCACCAGCTAAGCTACAGGAACACTCTTCAACATTCATGCGTACTAATCTTGTAAAAAAGAATTAAAAGATCATTCTGACAGGATGTGTTGCATAACAAGTGTCTTTCTGCAGGTGGAACCAGCTGGATCTTGCCATCGTGCTGTTGTCTATAATGGGCATAACTCTGGAGGAAATCGAGGTCAATGCTTCCCTTCCCATAAACCCCACCATTATTCGCATCATGAGGGTGCTGAGGATCGCTCGAGGTTTGTATCCTCTCCTCTCTCATCTCCCGCACCTCTTCTCTACGTTTCTCTCTCCTGCAGAAGAAAACACTTCTCAGCGTTCTCCTGTTCCACGGCGGATCAGGCTGGGCTGTGCATGTCACCCTCGGGATCTCTGTTGTCTCACAGACTGCTCAGCAGAAGCCGTAGTCTGTGTAGAAAGAGTCCAGATGGCTATAATGAGAAATTCACTTCACACAACCACTCTCCCCATTACACACACACGCACACACACACAAAGGCATGAGCTTCAGCACACACAGAGTGGGAAGCTGGGACGCTTGTCGGCTTGGAACGATTATTTTTCTACTAATGGAAGAGCTGCTGGGCGAGTCTTTATTGATTATTCCCTGAACAGAGATGCCCAAGCAAACACACCTGCTCAGATGTCTGTACGCTAGTGAGGTTTCGTGTGTGTGTGTCTGTTTCCTCCTGCATTCATTCAGACATTCCTTTAATGAAAGTCACAGCCATCATCCTCTTACTGCAATGCATTTAACCAAACCTCCTCTGCACCATCTCGTCCATGGTTGAACGGCTGTGTCATCAACATCATTAAAACTTCCTGTGTAGTGCACGACCTCAATAATAACACGCTCTGTGATCTGACCACTGCGAAAATTACAGCAGAATTAGATTCCACCAGCCACTTCTAAAGAAACCAGTGTCCTGCTTCAGAAATGGTCATAATTTAGTTTTACATTTTTGTATTTTTTCAGCCCCACAGGATTAAGACATTAGACTGTATTTAAATGAGTTCTGTACTGGTATAATAGCGCACACTGCCACTTCTCTGTTTTGATAAATACTGAATGTGTTCATGTGGGTGGTCGTATGTTAATGTGCTCACAGTTGTGACATCAGTACCATGTTTAATGATCAGGCCCATATGGAATCAATGCATTATTTGACACATTTTCTGCTCTAATTTTATTGAACAGAACATCTGCAGAATTAAAAAGGTACAACGTATTCCATCAAGCTGATGGTGCTACGCTCTTATTTGTAGCTGAAAGCATTTGCAAATTTGCCAGCAGTGTCATTTGCAGAACTCTCAAAGTGATGGACCTCCCGATTGTGCAGAAATCTGCAGAGATTTCTGCTGAGTTTTGTGAAGATTCGGTGTGGATCTGCTGATGAGTTTAGTTTAGCAGCTTAGTTTTTATAAATGGGCCGTGTGGACTGGGGAGAGAGCTTTGAAAGTTGTCTTTGAAAAGTTAAAAGTTGTATATTTTAAGAAAGCTGGGAAAATCCTGTTTTCCGGGATATGCCTCTTTTAAAGCTACTTTAAGGAAGCAGTGGTACCACTTAATATTCAAATAACTCCGTTAATTTTGTTCAAATAAAGTGTCTTAAAATAGCATCTTTGAAATTCTGATGTTGTACCAGTATATTAGTTAGGGCTGTCACAATATAAAATTTTCCCTTCATAATTATCATGGCCAAATCTCAATATCTGTTAACCAGAAAGATCTCATTGAGATACAGTATCTCTTCTACCAGGGAGTCCTGGTCAAGATGAGCACCCCTGATAGCATTATTAAATTAAATCATTTAAATTCATCATTTATTATGTTTTCTCTTTCATTGACAACGAATCACACAATACCATTGTGTTAATTGTGTTGTTAAATGGGTGCAATAGCACCACCTACTGTGTTGGAGTGTCAACCAGATAACTGACATAGAATTATTTATGATATTATCATGTGTAGCATTAACATGGTATCAATAATCATAGTTGCCATGGTTATTGCCAATACCGGTATATTGCAACACCCCTTTCACATATATGTATTAAAGATCATAAGAATCAGATGAAGTGGGCTGTCTTCTCATTTCAGTGTTGAAGTTGCTCAAGATGGCTGTGGGAATGCGAGCTCTGCTTGACACCGTGATCCAGGCCCTGCCTCAGGTACCACTCAAAACTTTTCTCCTCTCTCTGTCTGTCTCTCATAATGTTTCGTCCCTCACTCATCCATCGCATCCAGCGCTGTGAGAGCACTCGCCGGCCCCGTGCTCTGTTCTCCCGGGGCCCCTGCGCTCTCCACAGGCCTCATTTACATAGTCAATCTGCCATGAAGGGGCCGCAGTGGTGCAGATGGACTGTTTGGGGAACAGCAAATAGAAGCCAAAGACAAAAATCTCCAGCACACACGTTCTTTGAAAGCATCAGGGCTCCATTAGTGCCTGCAGGGCTTTGATTTGAAAATACACAGCACCGCTGGACTCCTTTAGCACTGCTCAGATATGCACATAGATAATTATACGTATAATTCTACCTCTCACTGATTGTCACTAATTCAATTACATCATGTTTGGTCTCCAGGTCTCTGCATCGCATCCTGACGCCCTTTCACGCTATCTGTCCCAGTCTTGTACTCACAGTCTGTTCTTCTGTGTTAAAGTTGCCCTCTGTAGTTCTGGGCCATTGATCCTCCCTTCCGCAATTTGGGAGAGGTGATCCGGAACAGCGTTCCGAGATATCCTGCCAGATTGTGTGAGCTTAATCCCCCGTCCTGAGTCACCATGAGTCTGTCCAGTTGAATAGTGCACTTAGGAGTGATTAAGGTGGGAAAACAGCCAGACTTGGAAAAAAGATTCCAATGAAATTGGATTTGTCAACACATCCAATCTGCTTCTCCTTTTTTATTAAAGTTGTGTGTGATCAGTGTGCTTGGATTATATTTCTTCTTTTCCAGCCAGGTGTTGGCTGTAGGCTACAGTTTTTTAATTCGTTTTTTTTTAATTGAAGGATATGACTTGTACAACAGCAAGTTTTGGATCTCGGATCTGATTGGACGAGCGAGATTCCAAACGAGCTGAAATTTAACAGCAGTGGGACGTTTTACTTCACTACTCAGGCTGTCAGTTCATGTATTGCTCTGTAACACGCAATAATTGATCCTGCTTTCTGTTTGTGCAGAAATATTTTGGTTAGCGGGCAAAAATAGACAAAAATGACTGTCTGTAATGTAAGCTATTGGATACTGTGTGTTTATCGAACAGTTGTGTGGTGTTGTGCTGAATATTAGCACCTTGCAACTATGATTGTGTGTAATATTAATTATTTTGGGGCTCCTGCCATTATTTGTAAGGACATGAGAGTGAGAGGGGAAATAAGAACACAGATTATAGATTCAAACCCAAATCTCCTATATGAGCACCACGGCTCGACGAGTGTCTGAAACATATGCCACGACACTCCAGCATAGTTTTGATTTTTATCCAATCTGGTGAAAACACACGTCATTTTCTTACACTGACTTATTGCTTTGTCACAGGTGGTATTCTGGGTCTGTTCTGTCACTTTCCCTTGTGCTCTGTGACCAACTCTTTTGGCCTCTCTCTCTTTCTCTCTCTCTCTCTCTCTCTCTCTCTCTCTCTCTTGCTCTCTCTCTCTCTCTCTCTCTCTCGCTCTCTCTCTCTCTCTCTCTCGCTCTCTCTCTACAGGTGGGGAATCTGGGGCTTCTGTTCATGTTGCTCTTCTTCATCTTTGCAGCACTGGGAGTAGAGCTGTTTGGTGATCTGAGTAAGCACAACAAACACACACACACATAAGACCATTTTTCCACATGGTCCAATTCACTCAGGCACACAAATGCTCCCTCACTCTCTCTCTCTCACACACACACACACACACACACACGTGCCTACACACACCTTAGATCCTCATTTGCACTGAATTCTAAATTAGTTTAACAGGTGTCTGTGATCCACCTGTTTTTTAAACGTGTTACTTTTCATAAAAAATGAAATGCAAGTTAACTTCTACAAGAGTTAAAGTTAATACAGTTATACTAAATGTTTTATTTTCTTACATTAAAATGCATCAAGTAAAATATTATGTATACGAGTATGTGACTGTACCACCTGATTAGTTTCATTTATTCTGTTGTGATTTCACTTTCTTTAAGAGGGTGATTATGCTACTGATGCTGTAATCTTCTAATGCTCCAACATTTATTACTGTCCATTCATTTGTTGTAATTTGAGATCACCCTCACACATTTTAGACTGTTTTCAAACCTCATGTGTGAGGTCACGCCCTTAAATACCTGCAGCAGATTTTCTGAAGACTGTGTGTCGGCGCTTTTGGCTCAGGTTCACTGAATACAGACAGAAATGATTCATTTCAGCTCAGCACAATACCAGGCCTGATGTCATTTCCATTTCCAATCAGCCGTCTGAAAATAAACGCCGAGATTCATAATTCACATCCAGCATTACAATACCCTCCAAGTGTCACAATATATAATATATTGAATCCACTAGCTGAACTGAGATTGACCGTCTACAACATTTTCTGTCTCTTCCCAACTAGAGATTTTCCCAACTAAAGATTTTCCTAACTTTCCCAACTAGAGATTTTCCCAACTTTTCCCAACTGTAATTGATGGCAGCATGGTCAACTAGTCACCAAAATACTGGTTGATTAGTAAGGTTGATTAATTCATCAATCCTGTTTTTTCTATTAATAATTACACATAAATTTAGCCTTGGAAAATCCTGTTACACTCTTTAAATCGGGACCGATCTAGCACTCACTAGACTTACTGAACAGTTGAATTATGAAAATACATTAAGACAATATACAGTAAATGCACTCACTTAACTAGGAAGTATTTCCCGCCAGGGATTCGCTCCAGAAAGTCTCTGATCTCCTCTGTGATTTTATTGGTCATTTCTGTAAACCAATTATTTTCCTTTCTGCCCTCAGAACATGTTTGAGTAAGTAAATCTCTCATCTGTATGCTGTGCTTCATGTGTGCATTAAACTCCCATCTCTTTAAATAAAGCACTAACCCTAAGACCAACTCGTTGACTAACCGTTCAGACAACCCACAGTGATTATTTAAATTCAGACATCAACCGCACATCTGACCTCTGACCTTTGTTTGTGTCCCAGTATGTGACGAGTTGCACCCCTGCGAAGGTCTCGGCCGTTACGCCACGTTCAAGAACTTCGGAATGGCTTTCCTCCTGCTTTTCCGTGTATCCACAGGAGACAACTGGAATGGCATCATGAAGGTAGGACGTACTGTAGAGTCATGTAGCTGAATTTCAATGATGCATGCTGTTTTATTTCAAATGCTTTGCACGCTGTCTGTGTACGGCCATTAGCAACCATCGTTTTTGTACTCTGTGTGTCCCCATCATAGGACACATTGCGAGACTGCTCCCAGGACTCGGGCATCTGCTACAACACGGTTGTGTCCCCCATTTATTTTGTGTCATTTGTACTGACGGCTCAGTTTGTCCTGGTCAATGTTGTGATCGCTGTGCTCATGAAGCACCTGGAGGAAAGCAACAAAGAGGCCAAGGAGGAGGCGGAGCTAGAGGCCGAGTTGGAGCTGGAGCTGGAAGCCGTGGGTGGAGATTCTGGAATACCCCGAGGACACATGCCACCTCTGGGGCTTGGAGACATGGGTGGGCCTGGGGGGTCGCCTTGGATCTCCAGGGACTCTGAGGACCTTTCAGGACCTGTTTATCCCACAGATAGCCCACCAGCAGACATACGAAGAGATTCTGAAAATCACATTAAAGCAGACCCTGATCCTCCTCCTAATTTGGAGCCACCATTAGAGGTGAGTGGAAATGCTGGAAACACCATAGACATAGAAAATTCCCAGCTGGAAATTCTAGCTGTTTTGGTACATGCTTGTTTGTAGGTCGCTAGCTGGTTTAAGAAAGCTGTTAGCTGGTTCAAGTTGGTAATTGGCTAGTTTACCAGCCACCATGTTCCAAAATTCAGCTTGACCAGCTGGTACTGTACCATGTTTGTTCTGGTTTAAGATGGTCTACCAGCTCATGACAAGTTAGAACTTCCCAAACAGAGCTACATATCAGCTTAAGCTGGTTTTTCCAACAGGAATGTGCAGCTTGATTTAGTCTAACCTTAAACTTTTGACCTTTTTATCTAAATCTGCATAACGCTGCCAGACAATATACAGTATGCTCTTCTAGATGCCTGTACTCATTGGTGCATATATTAACAGAATGTTAAGCCCTATTAACAGCATCTGTGTATGCTGTCCATTTTTCACAGAAAACAACTTTGACTCATTGCTGAGTTTGTTAAAACAAACAAAAATTGTGTTTACAGTAATGTATTTATAATGGAAGTATATGGAGCAAGGCATTCCACAGGGTTGAAAAGCACGCTTTTGTAAAATCATACAAAGAATTCTTTTGAGCTTTTATGTGAGCATTACTGATCCTTTCTGGTATCTGTGTGTATCTTATGAAAGAATGCACTTTTAAAACAGTGTGTGCTGAACATGTATTCTTGCTTTAGAGCTTTAATTATAACTTCCATTGTAAAGACATTATGTAGCAATCAACATTATAGATCTTAACTTATTATGGACATAATTATATTGACGTAACAAATTATTGACATGTCTTTAAATATATCATGATGTCACATATATGTGTATTCACTTTTGTGTTACAGTGACTGTTGTTTAACTGTTGATTAGTGCATTAACATGCTACAATTGTACCCAAAGCCTCAGTTTAAAATACTAGAGAACTAGTTAAGGTTAAAGTAAGGAAGTTCATCACTTTCTGTTTTTGTCATATGGAGCTGTGACTGTTGTTTTCGACTTAAACTATGCGGTCTGAGGTCAGATGAGTGCCATGGGAAAGCAGTGATACAGGCCTCTTCTATTTTTTCTTTTCATGCAGACTGGCTATTTCCAGAATACCAGCCATTTTTTAAGTTACTAGTGACATTATTCCTCCAGCCCTCTTCTGAAGTGTGGCAGTATCACTGTTTGCGCATCACCAGGTCAAGTCCGGTAGAGCTCTACTGCCCCCTTGTGAATTGCAGTTGTAGTGCAGATTTAAGTTTTTCACAATCTGTTACACACTATCTGACTCAGTTTAGAACACAAAAACACACCTGATCACCAGTTGTATTACTAGTTTAACTAAGCAGTTAACTGCTTAGTGGCTACTTCAGCTACATCAATGAGAATTTGTAAAACTCAATTTGTTTCTGTGATCAGGCGTGTTTCAAAATGAAACTCTGTATTTAAATACTGTATGTAGGGCAGGTCTTGGTTAATCTGAGATCAGTGAATAAATAGCTGT
>JAZGTK010004426.1:0-24594 GCA_036877625.1 Ambastaia sidthimunki | reverse complement strand
CCCTCTCCTCCTGGTCACCCATCAGAAACACAGGCCTTTCTCTCCCCGCCCACACTGACAGACGGCCCCCCTCAGCGCTCACCGCAGTTTGCAGGGGGCCTGGGGGGTAGAGGTACTGTATACACATGACTTCCTGGTTTAAAGGGATAGTTCACCCTTGTGTTTTTCAAACCTGTATAAGTTTATTCTTCTCAGAAAGACAAAAGAAGATATTTTGAAGTATGTTGGAAAGCAAACAACAGTGGCACCCATTCACTTCAACTGTATTTGTTACACAAAACCACTGAGACATTTCTCAAGATATCTTCCTTTGTGTTTCACAGAAGAAAAAGTCTGCTTGGTAAATAGAGTTTTTGCATTGCATTGTAGCACTACAGATGTAGATGTTGGTTTAGTAGTGTTGTGATGTCATTCTGGAGAGTTAGGTTTAGTTATCTAGCAGAATGAATGTTTATCCTATTTAGTTTCTATACATTTTAGTTTCTATACATATAGATGAATCTGGTCATGTTTTATTAATTCGTTAATATTTGTCTCTTCCTTCATTTTCTTCACTTCCTCTTGCTCATTCATTCTTTTACTGTCATATCATCAGCTGCCCGCGGTGTGCTAGAGCCCCCTAGTGGTGGCCAGACTTTGAGCGCAGTGGTCCTCACTCTTAATCTAATCTCCAACTAATGTTAGAAGATGGAAATCAGAGGAAACTCCACAGAAATTACATGAATCCCAAAGAATTTCTAAAAGCACTTATTTTCTGTTTGTTTCTCAGCAGATTCATCATTTCTGAGAAACAGCTCAGCTCTCAGTGAGAATGAAAACAGAGATGTAAGTAAAGATTTGATTTGTGAAAAATGTGTAATAGTTCTATAATAATAATAACCATCATTAAACTGTAACTCCCTCAGGGTCCACACTCTATGCCTGGGGGCTTCAGAATGCCCTCTGATCCAGATTCCAGGATGGGGTCTCATCCTGGACCTCTGTTATTGGGAAGACCTTTACTATTGGACCACAGAGATCCACACTTCCTACACAGAGGCCCTTATGGATCACCAGAGTTCTTTCCACCCCGTGGGCCTGGTAGTCCCCCCACAGGCAGTATGTCAGCCCACTCATATTTGTAATAATGTTTACATTATAACTATTTAAATGGGTTTTTGGTTGATAAACATTGTAACAATTGTAACAGGGCAATAATCAATCGATAGAGCAGATCTTCATGTTTGTTAGATTTTTGTTTTAAATTAAGCCCTATATGGCAGATGTTGTCAAACTTTTTGGGGCCAGGTTGTCTTTACATTGTAGACATTGCAATTAATCTTGAATCATGTTAATATTTATACTTTTTATACTATATTAAAATCAACCGTAGCAAGTCTGGAAAGGTTCTAATAAACTTAAACATTGATTGTGCAAAATAATTTAAGCACAATTTTATCATTTATATTAATATGTTATTTTGTGGATGGCCTGGTTCTAGATTGCTTTGAGAAACTTTAGATTTTTAAAAGGCAGCATGACTTAAATTATTTTCTGTCTAATTATGTGACACTGTCTCATTAAAAGTCAACAACACTTACAAATGTTTCCTGCAGTGCGAGGGCCACTTCCTCCCAGAATGTTTCCCAGAGCTCCACTGCCAATGAGACCTCCACTTGACAATTTCCCCCCAGGACCGCCCCCCAGACCCTCCCCTCCAGGAAGTGAGCAGCGCCTCAAACGGTTGCCTTCATCTCATGATGTCATCTGAACTTCTTGTGTCAATGTACAGCTTGCCACTTCCTGTTGTTTTAATTCAATAAAATGTCATTGAATAATACTGAATTGTGTCTTTTTTGACAGAAGAAAATGGCAGAAACTATATTTTGCTGAACCTAATTCTGTTATATAGAAATTTATGCTTTACATTGAAGCACATTTCCACAAACACCAAATAATCAGAAATACCAAAAAATAAAAACAACTGAACTGGTTTTCCCATTATCTGACTGTCAAAGTGTTTCATAGATTTTCCATCTTTATGGAAGAACCTCAAGATCACATTTCTCATGATTAAAAATCTTCACGTGTTCACACCTCTGCCAGAATTCTTCCTGTTTGCAGATGTACATATAAAATATTTTACTTTTATATTTTTTTCCTAGTGTATATAATTTTACTGTATTTTTGTTGAGAGCTGTCCAGGCGTTTCAATAAAGTCGTCCAGTGTGTTTGCGTTTAAACAATAAAACTTCAAAACTTCAGTTATTTTGTTACAGCTAAACTACAGATGAATCAAGACTTTCGTTTTTATTGCACTTGATCTGGGTGTGCAAGTCCCAACTTTGCACAAATGATGTGATTAAATTGTTACTTATTGTTTTTTGTGTGGTATTGTCTTGGATAATTAAAGGTTAAATAAAAATAATGCAATGAAAGAAACATGGGGAAACTGTAATGGAAGCAAAAACTATAAAACTAAACAGTGACATGAGCGGTGATGTGCCTCGTGCTCTCATGTCAGATACAGTTTATACACAACCATCTACCTGAAGTAAGATAGAAGCACACCAGCGTTCAATTATATAACGTCTCTGTATTTACTGCGTCGTGTATACGGTATAAGTGCTTAGAGATCTTGAAAACAGCAGCATATACATATAATATCAATACAATGTATTGGAGACAAAGTTGTTGCCATTCGTGACGTCACTTCCGTTTTGTCGGCGCTACGAGGAAACGCACGAGCGTGCTGAAGAAGGAAGCGGAAGTGTTGAAAACATGGCGGAACTGTCACTGTACCTCACCAACATCAATGTGTCTCTGGCACAAAGTATGGACACAGAGAAGGTAACGACAAAGATAATAATTCAATACACTGAAATACATGATTTCACGTCCTTGCCCTTGTTTGTGAAAATAGTTGTCTGACGAAAAAATACTTACTAGTTTAATACTAATATGTAGCGTTTATAAATATATGATGATGTACATTCATATGAAAGTGGTAATTAATCAAAGCACAACAATACATCATTGTTGTGAAACGCCTCATGATCGTGTGTCTGTTGGTTCAGAGCACTAATGTGGTGAAAGAGTTTGAAAATGTGGAACTTGGAGATCTGGGGAAAAAACAGCCGAAGATTCCTCGCAGGACGATCTACTTTGCAAACGGTGAAACTATGGAGGAGTACAGCACAGATGAGGAAGAGGAAGAGCAGAGAAACGCTCTTACGCCAGTTGATAAGGTGGGTAGCATCAAATATCTGGCCAAATTTCCTACAGTTTCATTTGTTGCTTTTGTTCACTAAAGCTTATTGTGATTTTATTACTCTGATTTTAGTCAAAGCTGACCTGGGGTCCCTATTTCTGGTTCCAAATGTGGAGAGTGGCCACCTCAACCGTCTCAGGTAGTAAAACAATGAAGTATCAAAAAATATATATACAATTATACATATAATAAAACTTCCTGCAATCTCTGATTTTTGTGCATGCAGACACTCAAGATTTATGCCACGATATAAATGCTCTAAGAGATGTTTTGAGTGCTTACGATGGCTTGTGTTTTTCAATTTCTCAGTGTGTGATTATCTTGGTGAGAAAATGGCATCATTGCTTGGAATCACAACGCCAAAATACCAGTACGCCATCGATGAATACAACAGGATGAGGAAGGAGGTAAGTGCACAATATTATTATGATTATGAAACACACCCAGCAGCACAGTGAGGTGAAAAAGACACTGTTTATCATGGTTGTATTTGCTGTACAACTGACTAACTGATCACCGGTAGGAGGAAGACGAAGAGGAAGAAAACCGTCTCTCTGAGGAGGCGGAGCATCGTTTTGATGAGCAGCGCGGTCAGGAGAGCCAGCAGACAGAGACCACTGCTGCGTTTGTGAATGTGACCTTTGAACTTGAGCAAGAGTCCCACACAACATCTGATGCCAGTAAAGTGCCTGCCCTGATTCCCTCTAAATACTGTCAACCGACGCAAAGCATATCAGACCACTTCATTTAAATGAAGCATTGAAACACGAGTCGCTAGTTCTTTTTATCAGAAAGTTACCTGAATACATGAAGTTGACATCTGAACGTGAAGGTAACGTTATTTCTGCGTAGCTGGTGATAGTTCTGCTTTAAATGCAAAACTATTTTAATAATTTCATAAAGCCATACTTTAAACCTTTTAATACATAAGGTAGTAGCTTTTAAAAATCAATAATCTATTGTATGTTTACATAAACACTAAAACAATCTACTAAACACTGTATCAACTGCATCAATCATGTGCTGTCAGTATTAGACATGCGTTGTGTTTCTTGTGTTTTGTGAACACAATATTTCTGGGTTGCATGTACGTGTGTGCTCTACAGAAAGCACTTTTATAAGCTCAGTTTCTCTCAAAAAATGCATTTCATTTTGTAAAGTTGTGTAATTTATTTGTTGCCCATATTTTTATTACAGGTTAAAAAACACCTACTTTTCTATAACGTATGTGAAAAAAGTTCATTTTGTACATAGAAGTACTTAATAAACATTTCAATATACAACTGCGCTGTTTTGTGTTTTTCTTTTGACTGAATGTTTTCCTGGTCCAGAGTAGCACAGCTAGTCAATAACATGATACAGCGGTACAGGAAGCGATGTCATGTGTCATCTAATTCAGTGGTGTTGCTGTCTGTGTCATTAGCCACCAGCACCTCTCGGTTCTCATAAGACCAGAAGCCGTTGAGATCAGTAAGAATACTGGTGACTGTATCGCCCTGTCCACTGGTCACTAGATCCTGCAGTGTGATCCTGTAAGGGTCCCTGGGCTTCACCATATCAAAGATTTCATCCTGCAGACACATGAATGTGAATTATGACCCACTGATCATTACTTGATCACAAGTATACAGTATTATACTGCAAACGACAGTCTTAGAGCGAAAGCCTTTTGCACCTTTACATCCTGAAAGGAAACTGGTTCCTGGCCATGAATCTTCATCTGTTCCTGAATAGCCTGATTTCACAGATAAATCACTTAATTTTGCACTTTGTGAGGAAACAAATACATTTACTCATATCACAATAATTGTGTTTCTTCCAGCTTGTTGATTCTACTCAAAACAGTTTTCTTACCCTAAAAAAGTAGTTGAGGGCAAAGACATTGAGGTATCCTTTGTTTTCTATGTCCAGCAGTTTGAATATATACTGGAGGGCAGCGGGTTCTTTTCTGTTCTCCAGAGCCAGAACAAAGTCTAGATATGTCTTATAGTCCTGAACGAGGGTGTTGAAATAAGAGAGATGTTTCCTTTTTCAGTTGAAAACGCAGTTTGACAGTTTGATTTTTTCTCATCTAACTTAATAAGTGATTAAATCTGAACGTTATACCATTTCACCATCATAGGTTAAACATTCCTGGTAGACTCGGTCTAGGAAAACACTAGTTAGAGTTCCAGTGCCATAGCGAGACAGCTCCTCCTTACTCAGCATCCCATTATGATCCTTATCCAGGTTAAGATACTGACCTGTCAACAGGGGACATGTCGGTTAGTTACCTGGAGCGGCACATAACGTCACAGATGGCGTGTAAACTCTAGCTTTTAAAAAGCAGGTTGTTGTGGGGGGTATTTATCCTCAGTTTAAAAGCATTTTATAAGAATTTCCTTTATATTCTTAGGCTCAGGATTTTATCATTTGTTACAGCCAGATTTGAACACAAATAAAAATGAATCTTTGCCTTTTAATCTCATAGAATATCTTGCAGGCATACCATAAACTCGCAGGGCAGAAGGTGCAGAAAACCAGTTGGACTCCTGACTCTCCTTAGACAGCTCCTCATCTCTCAGCTGTAAATGAAACATCACATTAGCACGACGATGCAGGTCATTCAGACTCACTGCAGTGAGACTCTACCTCAAGCAGGTCATCCAAGAAACTGCAAGCCAGGATGTCCTGAATCTTTATTTTTCCTACAAACAGAAAACAAAACAAAAGATTCAACGTGTGTACGTTCATGGGTTTTTATTTCAGCCCTTACCAGAGCAACATTGGAATGATATTTGCTGTGAGTGTTGAATCAGATAACAGCATCACTAACACACCAGTGTGCAGAGGATCAAGAAAAAAGAAGAACTTGCGGACGGCGGTGCAAACATAAAAAGAGTAAAACGATTTCTCCAGGCCGTCCAGCTGAGGGAGAGTTGGAATCAACTCCAGAATATAGTTCTCCAAATCCTGCAGATTTCAAACAGAACGGTCTTACAGCTTCACCCGTAAGGATAGTGTGTTACGAGTGTCTCTGAGCGGAGATTACTCACAGATTCACGGAGATATCCCTGACCTGCCACATCATACAGACTCAAACCAATTCTGGTCTGGTGTAGCCACACTATCGGAGGAGAAATACAGATTCATCTGCATTACTGTGTTCACATTAAATCACTTATAATTGTCACAGACTCTCGCTACCTTTTCTCATGACATAGTTAAAAAACTGCATGATTGAAATCCGGCCGTACGGATCGTTCTGAAGCAGTTTGGCAAAGACTCGAGCTGTGAAGAAAAGTCTGAGGATTGAAAAAGAAAAACATTTCAATGAGATTACTTTCAAATTTTATGTACTTAGAATATAGTTACCAGCCAATCGGGTTTCAGTTCCTTACACAGAACAGAAGATCAATAAGATCAATATCTCTACATTTTTCCTGACGCACTTACTTGCATTTTTCACCTGCTTTTTCTCCAACCTTCAGAAAGCTCTCGTAACTGATCATGGCTTCATCGCCGGTTGTGGGCGGCACCTGATGCTTATCCAGAAGAAACCAAAGGTTCTGTAGAAAGAAATAAAGTGCGTTCAGAAGAGCAGAATTAAAACTACTAAGACATTTCGTTTGAACAACTAAAAACAAAGCGGATGATTAAACAGCATCCAGTTTGCTGTGGGTCACCTGTAACTCCTCGTTGTCCAGCAGTTCCCGGCTCTTCCTCTGCAGAAAGACGGCTCTGGACTCTTCTCTAAGCTTCTGCAGCAGGACTTCATCTTCTGCAGGAAGCTGCCGAGAAACATTGAGGAGTTCAAATGAATTGTGAAAGGTTTCAAAACTTAAGGTTATGAGAACATTAACAAAAACAAAAAGACATCGGCACTTATTAAGAAATGCCATGAGGTGTTTAGAAGGAGTTATGATAATAAACATAAATGTAACATTTGTACAACATAACTGAGCGCAGCCACTGATCAACTCACCCTGTAGTAGAAGCGTGGGATGTGTTTAAATGAGTCACTTTCACTTTCACCTCCTTTCCATTCTGTGTAATACTTGCTGAACAGTTCGGTTTCCTCCTCTGTCTTCTCTGCATCTGTCCTTTCATCTGATCAGACGTTTATCACACATTATCAATCACACACACCTCCTCCATCCACATTCATTGTAGTGTGACTGCGTAGGTCAACTAGTTACTAGTTTAAACTGGGTGTTAAAAATAAGGGCTTTCTGTGACTTAGTAACACTAACTACACCAAGTAGCCTCTCTTGAACCAGGTTTATGTTGCATCCGAAAGTCACCATCTCAACAAACACTTGCCCCACATTAATTACATTTATCTTATGTTATGTTAGTATAATTTATTATCAATATTTTCCATAGTACTTGCATATTAAGTAAAGGTTAACTATTTTGTGTAGTAACTATGATTTCTATAAAACAAACTACATTATATCCTATAAAGTAGCAGACCAAACACATTTAGAAAGATAGTTGTAATAGAACTTAATCAGATTTATTCACTGCCCTACAAAACCTTTGACAAACTAAAATACTGGCACCAAAATCCACTTACTTCGGTTTATGTAACTACGATGAAACTATAGTAAATTTCTACATTTAATTAATTCTACAAAGCTTCCACAAAAATGTAATTAACATCTTTACTAAATCATGTCCACTAAATAACAATCTATTACTTTAGTCTATTAGTATCAGTAAATTACCTAGTTAGCATGTTTTTAACATTGTACCTTTTTTCGCTGAGGCGAGTCGTCGTTTTAGTAACTCCTTCCAATGTGCAGTTTTATCGCTAGCCATGCTTAACTTTATTTGACCATACTATTGTAATATATAAATGATCAATTAACTGAGCATTTAAATATGTTTTAGCAGTGTTTATGTTTGCTCGTAGACTCTTGACAACATACACCGGTGACGTGCGGGCGCAGTGACGTCACAAGAATGCGACACAAAAGCGTGAACGTCTGCTGGCTAAACGTACTCGCTTTCTATTTAGGTTGTGATTTCATAAAGTTATTTTGTCTGGATTAAATGACCGGTAATTGTAATTACAAATTTGAGCTTAAACTAAATAATTATATTTTGTATGATTTTATCTGTCTGATGAAAGAAATGATTGAATTAAAATGATTTAGAAGATGACTAGCTGAAATAATCACTTTATATTAGTTAATTTCGAAAAGCCCAAACTAATTCTGCTAGTGTCGTGCTCAGATTAAGGCTTCACATGGGTTGACAGGCGTGTATTTATCAGCCCAGCTGTGGCTGGTTCTTCAGCAACAGTCTGTGTGCTGTCAGATGTGTCATTAAACCAGAGTTTTACAGCATAAAGACTCAAGAACAAGCAGGAGCGGTTGTGCTCTGCTGGTTAGACAGCTGAGCCTCCTGTGCGGATCGGGGCCTGACAGCAAACAGGAGTGGCTCTGTTCAACTTGATAGGTGTTTGTTTAGTCTTCTTGATTGATGGACATTCCTTGTGTTTTAGTGAAGAGTTCAGAAGTTGCTGGAATCTATTTAGCTGACTGAGGAAGAGTATGCACAGCTAAAGACAGAGTGATGAAGACATGTCTCTCACATGACAAATGACTTTTCTTGTCGACTCCACTAGATGGCGATACTGTCCTAAACACTTTGAATTGAGCCGCACACGTTGATAACCACATGAAACAAAGCTTAAACAAACGTTAAGATTCTTTCTTATTTCAAAGCATTTCAATGAATCTTAAACCAAACATGGAACAATTAATGAATAAAGTCAAACAGTCAAGAAATGCAGCAGTCTGCATCTACATGATAATCAGCCAGAATGAGAAGCTGTTTCGTGCAGTGTCGAGTTGTGTCTGAAGGCAGTCAGCAGTCTAACCCTGAATTAGGTGATGTTGTTGTCTGGAGTGGCTGCTTTTTCTGGCAGTGGGCTGTATAGATGTCAAAAGCATGTGATCCTGCTTGGCTCCACATTTAGATATGATGTGGGGGCTTTCCGACACATGTTTCTTCATGTGTCCGCAGGTTCCCCAGTTTAGAAAGCTCATGAAAGTTGTCCAATTAAAGACACAAGGTCACAAGACAAACAGCTCCTCTAAAAACTCAATTTCCCTGAGAGAACAGTTGTGTGTGTTTGCAAACATTGTTCTCATGCATAGGAAATTGATTCCTTTTCTAAACACTGTCTTATAATATTTAAACATCTTGGAAACATAAAGTACCCAGAATAGCCATTAACAGACTCTAATTTAGTCGTGCACATGATAGATTTTGAGACGCAGCTACTGCTGGAGCTCATATGTGCTGCTGTAACTCAACACAATAGCCTTTCTGAACACAGTCAGAAGCCTCTCACATGAGTGACCCTGGAAAGTCCCCGTTTGCTTCTGTCTGCAGGTCTGCATGGCCTGCAGCCCCTCACCACCAGAGCTGCAGAGATTTATGAAGTGAAACCAGCACAGACCGGTCAAAACACTAGAAGCTCAGCAGAACTGTTAACAGACCCAGTTTTTACCTATTTTGCAGAACAAAATGCACAAATGTGGAGTGGGTTAAAAACATAGATACAAAACTTCTTTCTGACATAATTGCATGTGTGCAGTTTGTATAACTTTGTATTAATTGAGAATCAGTTTCAGCTCCTAAACACTTTCATTTTTTTACATAAATATAAACTTGTAAATATGTAAATTCATGTCTATTATTATCATTTAGCCTTCTACATGTACTGAACATTTCAACAGTGTATAACTTCAGTAATGTAACTGAAACATTTCAAAAGTCTCTTTTTTTGCAGCTTTTTTTGGTTCACGTGTAGCTTGAGTCTGAAACAGCCTGTTTTTCCTGTTTCAATACAAGTGTGCTATTTAATCTCATCCTTCTAATAAAGAAAACTACAGTTCTTGCCAGCTGCCATTACATTCTGCCCGTGGGCCACGGTGTGGTTTCCACGAACGGTAGCTCTAGTCATTTCTTTGTTTTCCTTCTACTTTTGTGTGACTGCCTTTCATTTTAATGGAACAAAACAGAGCAGGTACATCCACAGTTATTAGAAGTGTTTTTCTTTTGTTTTAGTTTATTGTTAATTAAGGTGTAAATTACATGTAAAAATCACTCCAGGGCTGCACAAAACAACTTTTGTTTTCTATGTAGGCTGTGTGTGTGCCGAGAAGGAACAAAAACACGACGACAGCTATCAGATCTGGATAAAACGTGCTTGAAACAGCATATGCTCTAGCACACCCATTGTAGGTACACAAAGTTCTGCATGGTGAACTGGTACCACCCGCATGTGACCAGCTGACACTGGGGAAACCCCGATGCTTCTGTTTCTGCTCAACCCTCACGACCACGAGTGGAGACGGACCATAACAAACACAGTAAAAACTCACTGTGCCGCACCACTGCAGTCGATATTTTATTCCCTGTGAATTGTTAAAGCATTAAACATGTTTATTTCATTATCTTCATTCCATGCTGGAAGTATTAGAGCCTTATTCAATGCTGAATAACCACTAACCCCCACCAAACTCAAAAAGGAATTCCCCAAATATTCAGGCCCCTCCTCCTCTGTCTCACTATGCTTGTCTTTCCACCCTCCTCCACTGTCCGGTTCACCTGATACGTGCTTTTTATTTAAAGGGTTAATCCAACCAAAACTGAACATTGTCTTCTCATTCTTATGTTGTTCTGAATGAATTTTAAAGAATTTTGTTACCACTCAAATATTTAAAATGAACATTTTAAATTTAACTGGATTTCTGACATGCATATACTGTATATGAGTAGCTATAATCAATCATTCTTTATCTAATGTCTTTACTTTTGTTTCTGGGGTTGTTGAATGTTGAATGAGAGGTAGGAACTGGAATTATGAAGAATGGAAAGCAGAACTGAAAGCGCTACTTTAAAGTCACGAGTCCAGGAAAACATGTTTTGAAAAAATCTGTATGAATTATTTAGAGGCTTGTTTATGAGCTATGTGTAACTTTGCCACATGGTTGTGTCCTCAACTTTAAGAAAGAACCTGCCCAGTTCGCAGTTCCCTCAAAGCAGTGAGCTGTAAGTGTTAGTGTGCAACTTTGTTGATCACACCTGACTAGTTAATGTTTAGTGCAGTACATGCACCTCCCTGTTCACGTGTCTCTCTGATAAAACCTTGAGGACAGACCGTGAGGGAGGTGATCCAGCTGGAAATTCCCTGTAGATGTTTACAAGATCTGCCAAGAACACGTGGAGATCTTTCATCCTTTAAAACAACAACAACAAAGAGTGAAGGAAGTTTTACTTTTCCTTTTTTTTACCTGAATTGCACGTGGCCCTCATCGTGTGATTTAGTTAAACACAACTTGAATTTTACTATCTGGTATATTTCTAACTCTGTCCATTTCTAACTATGTCTAGTTTGAGATTGCAGCTCAGCAGAAAGCAGTTTCTTGTTTTTATGTTTCTATTGTTTCTAAGCAGTTTCTTGTCTTCTATGTCTTGTGTAACTCTGGTCGCTTTTCTCTTGTGCAACACAAAAGTGTGTTAATGCAGTGAAATTCTCTTCTACTTCAGGTCTTTAAAAACCAGCTTCACTTAATACAAAAAAAGCTTTTTGTCCAATGCAGTCAGCTACCCTTGATCTCAGGAAATGATAACTACCCCTCCTGCCCTCAATTACCCCTCAAAAGAATTCCAAAAACTGTTGCAACAATAAACACATAGATAGAAACTTGTATTACATGCATTTGATAATTAGTGTATATTTTTCAGATTTGCATTTTGAACAATGAAATGAAAAGCAGCTGATGATGTGTTTCCATATTCCAGACAACACAGACTAATTTCTTGAATCATATTTTTGTCAGAGGTGGGACAGAATGACTCCGTTCAGTTGATAAATTGAAAGCCAGTTTGTGCTTAAAGATTAACATCAAATCTCAGTCATATACAGCGATGTTATATGGATAACATCCACATAATAATATCTTCATATGTTGAATCACTGATTGTTTTCTGCACAGGAGCTTTATGAAGAAACAGCCTCTGACGCTGTGGCTAACACTGCAGCTACGACCGCCCACTCTGAGACGCTGAGTGATCTGAAACAAGCCATTGGACGTTCCAGGACAGGACTGGTTTGACTGTGGCTTTTAGATGACCTTTAAAATCAGTTAGCTGGCTAGACAGTCAGCCTACACTGATTTAAAACTCTGACTGACAGCGCAAAGTTAACTTATAGGTGGAAAAAAAAGCTAGCTGTTACTAAAATGCTGGTGTATTTAACCAGACTGTAAGCATTTAATTTATCTGTAGAGGTCAAAAAATGAGCAAGAATGAAGGCTGCTATCTTGTTGTACAGGGGGCGATGTTGAGTGATGGTTATCACAGTTTACCTTTCATGCAGGTGAACAGGTTGAGGGAAGGGCCCCCAAACCAATGAAACTCACAGTTACTCATGATGAGAAAAGTTTAATATTCATGTAATATTACACAAAAACGTATGTGTCAGACATCAGCCCTCCTACACACAGTAGAAGGTAGTAAGATAAAATTAAGCTTTAAGAATCTGTTTCTATCTGATCTAAATGACTGTAGTGGAATTTAATAAATAACATAATAATAAATAAAGCTTTTGACTTTGCATGGTGGCATATGAGACACATATTTCAAAACGTTTTTAAAGGGCACTGGTTTAGCTCAGCAGCTGGTTATACTGTTAGTTATACTTCATTTAAATAATAATCTAAGGGGCTCTAACCATTAAAGCGGTATTTTTAATCATATTATCTGGATAGTTATCCACACCCGTCCACGCCCTCAACCTCCCATTGACTGTTTACCAGTCGCATTTCAGTTACAATGGAGGATAACTTGTCACATTAACAGATAAAACTAACACAGTTTAAACTGTGCGGTCTGATGTAACCAGTTGACCTTGTTGACCTTTGGTTAGATGCCTTTGCTTTTTGCCCACTCATGATTTCAGTCTCCTCAGCATGTCACACATTATAAACACGGACGCACACGCGTGTGAGTACACAGAGGCAGGGGATTTACACTCAGATCGTTATGACTAACTTTACTAGTTTAAGTCCAACATGTGCCTTTTGTGGTCAAATATATATTTAGTGGTAACATTTACCCACTTCCTCACTTACTAGTACATGCTATTAACCATCTTATCTTTTTTGGCAGACATGATCTGAAGGCCTAAATTGACTTAAAAGTTAAAGCTGCAATCTGTATTTTGTTTTTGTACATGGCAGATCTGTGTTGAAAACAATCTCTTTATCTTAACTGCATTCTCAACAGTAACTTTATAATAATGATTTATCATTTGAGCTGTCAGGTCGGATTTCCCTGGAAATGTCAGTTTGGCTTAACTTGACTTAGTAACCTGCAATTTTATGTTTTAAACAGTGATGGCAGTAGAAAGGCAACATTACAGACTGCATCTTAAAATAAAATGGTCAAAGTATATGTTATCTACAGACCCTCTACCAGCATGTAAGCAAGGAAATTTTAAACAGGAACATGAATTTGAATGTATATCTGCTAGATTACCAAGGAAGGTCTGTTCATTATCTAGAATGGTTTGAGGCAGATGATTGTGAAACAGAAGATTATTGTGTGCGGTGCTTTCCAGAGTCAAAGAGCAGCTGAATGTACAGCTCACTGTCTCTTTCTTATGATGATGAAGCAGAAAATGATCACGCCTGCAGAACTTCCCCATACCTGAAATAATGCAACCTGGAATTAAGTACATGACAGACTGGAATTCACTGAGACAATCTTTGCATATTCAAACCGTAAGTGACATAATTAAAAGGTAAGTTAAAAATATATATAGAAGGTTCACCGGTACACAGGTAGATAATTTACAAATGCAAACAAAATAAAAAGATAACAAAATATCAAGTGATGTCTGCCAACAAGCCTTTATAGACCTTTTCTAAGCATTAACTTCACTTGTCTTAACTATGTCCAGCAGTTATTCTTAACCAGCCGGAGGGGGGGTTGTTTGGGAAGTATGATGCCTGTAACAACACATGCACAGGAAATCACAGGAAATCTGAACATGTGCCTTTAAGTTTAACCAAATGCTATTATACTATTACCTCTTTTTATACTATATTTTACTCTGTTTTATGAAAACATAACCTAAAACACACAATGTTATAATATTGTATATTGTACATGTGTGTGTGTTTCGTGTTATCATTTATAAATTACACTGTTGTTTCGGATAAGTGAGATTTCACATGGAATAATCATTTTTATTGTATCAGCTATTTAGGAGGATTCTGAAAATGTAATTCTAATTAGTAAAAAATACTAGATAATAATTTTGTCTTTTTGAAAAAAAGGTCTTACAAAGAAATTAGCATGTAATTTACATATTACACATTTAAATTTCATACAAAAACATCCTCAGATATTTTTAGCACACAGTAACCTTTAACCAACCTGTAGCAAATGTTGGGGGGTGGAGGAAAAACAACTTCCTGTGTCATCAGGAAACTCCCCCTCTCATGGCCTCTGTGTAAGTGGGCGACACAACAGTAAAACAATGTGAGAATAATAATGTCCCTACAGCTGACATGCTCATGTCTCAAATTTATCTGTAATGCCACGGGAAATTCCTGCTAAAAAGACACGACAGAAGCAGCTCACTTCATAGAGAACATGATGAATGAACAGAAGTCTTTCATTCATTAAACAAAACTCCTTTTCATGAATGACCTCATTTATCACTAACATTGGTGTGGAGATCTTTTGGCCAAATTGTGAGGCAGCATCATATAGATTCTTTGCAAAGAAGGAAATCCCAGCATTGCAACAAACACAGTGGACCAAAATCCACTAAGATTGAGAAAACAAGTGCAATTTGAATAATAAATATAATTAATTCAATATAAAGTTTTTAAACTATTTTACAGATTTTTTATTTGTGATTTGTGCTTTTATGCTTGTTAAAATATGTCATTAGGTTAACAGAATGCTAAACTGTTGAAATCAATTTCAGCTCAGTAATGCTGTTTGTACAGCACACTATATCTGCTGTCTATGAAGAGCACTCAGAATCAGTCACTTATGAGGTTCCATTTCACTTAGCACACTGCAGTTGTCTCAGTTTTGGAACAGAGCTGTTCAAATGTGTTAGTGACACAGGCAGCATGTATCTCTCCTGTCTGTGTGAGTCACTACAGCAGATGATGTCATTCACTGAGAATGATGGCTCATTTGTGTGCTGTTTCTTATCTTAACTTCCACAGATCTGAGGACGTCTGGAGGACGACCTGCTTTGCACTCGGGCGATCAATGTCATTTTCTCTGGTGATCTGAGGAGGGATCAGAAGAGCTGTTTTCCGGACAGTGCCACCAGACGTCTTTTCTTTAAGAGGCAGTTTGGTCATCAGATGGTCATCAGTCAATACACCCTAAGAAAAGGGCTTCCATTTCAGATACATTTAGAAATGGAAGGATTTCAGACAGACGATATGTGTTTATAGAGAAGTGAGGTCATATAATGACATCATGTTTTTCAGAAGATCGCCACTTATGCACCATCGTACAGACGGCTGGCAGCTCCTGGCACATTCCATACAATGAGATCAGAAGAGATAGAACCACATGTGAAGGGCCTGAGAAATAACTCTGTCTTACTCCAGAACACTGAGGCTTTGAAAGACCTCAGACAGTAAAATGTAAAATTAAAGATTCTAGTTGAAGTAGACTTTTGTGTTTCTTTTTTATCATTTAATTCATTTCAATTAAATCAATAGTTCTGCTGTTACACTTGATCTTTCAGAGGTGATCTGTGTTATTTACATATTTTATGGCATCACATTTGCTAAACAAAAGAACATTAAAGCACATACACAGGAAATTTCCCTGTTTTCTAAAGAACACTTTTACATTTACTTTTCAAACAAATCATTAGTTTGCAAAGTAATTTGAAACCACTGAATTAGAACAAATGTAAAATGCATCGTTTTAATATAAATTAATATTAAAAAATAAACTGCATTAAATATAAACTATAAAGTATAAATAAACTGGGCTTAAATATAAACTGCATCATGATCTTTACTGTGACTTCAGTAGCTTGTGTTTAGAGGGCAATCAATCAATTACAGGATGTTTGTACAGGATTTCAGTACAGAAATCTAATAGTTTACAGAAACCGTAACTATATCATGTATCGAACCATTTATTATAGAACCACTTATTGTTTAACCTGTGGTCTTAACCTCTGGTTACCTTGTGTCAGTGAGTTTTCAAGTGCTTATACTAAATAACTAGCTGAAGGATTGCTCTGGTATTCATGCTCGTAATAAAACACCGATGTGTAGATTTATTAAACACAAAGTAATGTGATTCTCTCGGGAAATACTTCACTGCTGGCACAAAAATTGTAGTTTAAAGAAAACAGTCCGTTTTGACAGACACGACGGCACAGCACCTCACAGAAGCACGTGACTGTGACCCGGATGTGACGACAGAAGCGGTGTTTTCGCTTCCGCTGTGAAGCAGCGCAGGGGTTTAAATCTGTTGACAAACAGCAGTTTTGAAGCAGATCCTCGCAGGATGTCGCGGGGGTCCAGCGCAGGATTTGATCGCCACATCACCATCTTCTCTCCGGAGGGGAGACTGTATCAAGTTGGTGTGTTTATATGAAAGTGTTTTTTTATTCAAAGATAAATAAATGCTCAGTCATTTTACATCATGATTGTCCTGCAGTGTCACTGCGCGTGTAACTGTTTAATAATACGATGAATTTATTGTTATGTTCACAATAAACTCACCTTTTAACATTAGTTTGTGCTTCTCACTCAGCTGAGGTCAAGGTTCGGTTTGATCATGTTTACAGTTATGTGTTTTATTAATAATAATGCGTTTTATTTTTAATGCTGTTTTCTGAAGTCCACACAGTAGAGAAAATATCATATAATAGCATCCAGGAAAGAAGTTATAAATTGATCACCAACAGTAATAAGCAGATATATAAAGATGCAAAAGTGCTGAAAGGAAAGAATAATGCAAGGATTGATTTAATGTGATACAATTACCACACATGATCAATGATGAAGTGTTTTATATCCTGCAGAATATGCGTTCAAGGCTATAAATCAAGGAGGTCTTACGTCAGTAGCAGCGGGTGGGAAAGACTGTGCAGTTGTCATTACACAGAGGAAAGTTCCAGTAAGTCTGTTTTAATAAACTCCTCCTCCCACGTTTTGTAATTCAGTTTTATCTAAGGCTTAGATTTAATTCTTGTGTGTTGTGTTGCATATGTAGAGTCAAATACGGCTATGAGATCCCAGTGGACATGCCGTGCAAGCGCATCGCAGACATCTCGCAAGTGTACACGCGGAACGCAGAGATGAGGCCGCTGGGCTGCTGTAAGTCCAGAGATCTGGTTATTATATCAGGTTGGCAATATCAGAGAGGTTAGCAATAGCAAGCTAGCATTGAAAGCATTGAAATCATTGAGCTTTGCACCCTTCAGAATGCTCTTCAAAGCCACGCCTCCTCTAACAAGTGTACTTGACTGACAAGTGAATGTTGTTCTAACGTTACAGGTATGATAGTGATTGGAGTGGATGAGGAGCTCGGGCCGCAGGTTTATAAATGTGACCCTGCAGGTTATTTCTGCGGCTTCAAAGCCACTTCAGCTGGAGTGAAACAAATGAAGAAGAAACTGGACTGGACCTTTGAGCAAACAGTGGAGGTATCACAACCTTTCACGGTTAAATCGCTTTCCTACAGTTCTGTGATACCGAGCTGTTTGATGTGTATTCTCAGACGGCAATAAGCTGCTTGTCTTCAGTTCTGTCCATCGACTTTAAACCGTCAGAGCTGGAGATTGGAGTCGTGACGACAGAGGATCCCAGATTCAGGTGAGTTATTTCAAATGAAACAGAGTTTACATACCGCTGTGAGTCAACCACTGAACTACCCTACAATAAAAGTCCCCTCTAACACTGCCAGCAGTCCACGCGTCCAGCGTTATACTTTCATTCTATACGTGATCTTCTGATCTGTTGTAAGTGAAGATCATTTAACCTTTATGAGCCTGTGTTATAAAAAAGGTTGAATTTACATGAAATTGTAAATATTCATTTTGTTTTTGTATTTTTAATATTTTTCAGAATTTTGTCAGAGTCTGAGATTGACGTCCATTTTGTGTCCCTGTCTGAACGAGATTAAGAATATCTTCATATCTGACTAATGTTTAAGAATTACTGCTGAACGTTCTCAATATTCAGGATGTTACTGCTGTTTATCTTGCAATGTAACAATAAAAACTGTTTTTGAAAACTGTGTTGATTCATATTAGAAAATTATATCCAGACCTGTTTTGCTAGTTCATCTCATTAAATGTTTATGAAAAGCATAATGACTTGAGAATGGAATAATTTTATTTGAATGTAATTTTAAAACTAGCACACAGGTCATGTGGACACTGTTATGTAGTTTAACAGCTTCTGGTCACCGTGAGTTCTGCCTGAGCAGTTTTCTGCTGGTAAGGTGTTTGTGAATCAGAGAAAGATTTTTGCAGGAAGATGTTTCAGTTTATGGTAAGTGTCTGAGGTCAGGTGCTGTTTGGTTTTCTTATACTCTCTCCAGATGTAAATGACTTCCTAAACTCACTACACAATCCCTTCTAGACGTTATATTTGCATAGAGGTCCTTCTAACAGCCTCATTGCAGTCCTCTTCCCTCTTTGAAAGACAAAAAACAAAGGCCGGGTTTTTCAGCTGTCATGTCTCGGATCAGACTGAATCATACGAGACTCGTGAGGCCTGAAGTTGCGGAGGATCTGTGAGCTCCACAGCACTCAGAGACGGAACACTAGCACTACATCATTTATAGTGTTTCTTCAACACGTTTCTTGGGGACTGAAGATGGAAAAAAAACAGATTCATATTCAGAAATAAACAGGGTTAGTTAACAGGGTTAGTTAAAGGTAGAGTCCCTTTTGAGTTCTCAGGTTAGTATTCAAATCAAGTAAACCACACACACAGCTTGACTTTACAGTTAAACGAACAGTGACGGTGAATTAGATAAACTACGTTCATTTATGAGTATGAAGGTTGATGAGATTTTGAGTTTCACTGAGTTCTGATTTGGAAATGTCTTATAATTGTAGGTCCTGATGTAGCAGGAAACAATGTTTACAAAACAGTCACATGTAATACACCTTTTTCCAAGAATGTAGGAGTCACTTTCTAGGAATATTGTTTGTCATTCAAAAAAACGTATTCTGGGATTAATCAATGACAAATTTTCTACCATAATAAATTCTTCATACAGCATTGTGCAATTCCTTCAACTTCCTTATTTAGGAAATTCAGGACTTTCAACATTGTCCGTTTTATCTAAACAGCTTTTCCTGCACAGGAAATTCCAGTGTACTCAGCTGAGGGAAAACCGAGAACAAATTTTTTGCTCAGTGATGAAAGAACATTTAACTCCCCTTTTTTGTCAAACAGTTCTTCTGAGTTTCCAAGGAACAACACAGAGTGAAGTTGTCAAGATTTTTAATTTAAAGTGTTATGTCTTTCTACAACAAGAAAACTTTTCAAACAGTATGTACACATTTACATGTTCTTATAAAAATAAATCTGTCTGTATACACAATATCTTACATGTCACAGTACAGTAGAAAACAGCTGCAGATCTGAGCAGAACATACATTTCAACACAAAGACCCAAAGGTTCATGTGCTGGCCTCTCTCCAGTGTTCCTTTGAGCTGGTCTGGTAATCTGGTAACCCACAAATAACCTCCTGGGCTCCTTCTAGATCGGCCTTCTGCACTGCCAATGAGCTGCCCGTCGCCCCGCGAGCTCTGATCTGGACTCGGCGCCCAGCACCTCGAGTGAGAACCGTTCTGTCTTTCTCCATCCTTCTACATTTCCTTACTGTCCCATGACTACAATATCATCATACATCTGTGAACAACAGACAAGACAGTTAGATCAAGACAGTGAGGGCATCACCAGACACTCGAGGCAAGATGTGTGTGTATGTGTGTAAGTAATGCTTACATCATCATCATCAGAGTCTTGATAACATTCATCACTGTCTTCTGATTCACTGTCTGGAAGTTCTCTGAGGTGTGGTGCTGTGACATCATACAGGACTTTCTGGATGTCTTTGTTGGGCCGGCCGTAGGTCAGGTGATAAGGCGTGTGACCACCGTACGTGCAGCTGTGAACATCAGCACCTTTGCTGATCAGAAGCTCAACCAGGTCCAAATTCTGCAGGTCGACTGCTAAGTGAAGAGGTGTGCGGCCATTACACTGTTCCTATAACATGAGAAAGAAACATATTTATCCTTCAAGTTACTCAATGTAGTTTAATCATTATCTTGCTCAAACGAGATGAAAAATCAGACTGGCACCTGTGCGTTGATGTCTGCACCCAGCTGAATGAGGTTTTCTAGTAATGAAAGGTAACCTTGGGTGGCCACCACGTGTATGCATTTCTGACCTGAGGGGTAAACAAAATCCATTCAGATTAAATCAGTAACACTGCCGTCTTCAGCTACAGAGCACTCCAGAACTTACCGTTGTAGTTTGGTGTCTTTAAGATGGCAGAGAGTTGCTGTGGGCAGCCCTGTGTCAGGAGACTGAAGCAGGCCAGAGAGCCCGTCCCGCAGGCGATGTGCAGGGCCGTGTTACCGCGCTCATCCACCAGCGACGCATCACAGCCCGCTTTCAGCAACCGCTCCACTACAAGCAGCTGACCAGTGACCACAGCCAGATGTAGGGCAGTCTGAAAGGAAAGAGCACTTTTAATCTGGGATGTCAGGAAAAGGTCCCTTACATCCACGTTCTGAAATGCATTCTGGGAGTTCTTGTTGTTTACCTGTCTTTGGTTGTTCTGTATGTTGAGGAAAGGTTCGCCACGGGACAAATCAATAATCTGTAAAGCGGCATCTGTGTCCTCGTGTATAATGGTAAGATGCAGATACCTGTAAAAACAAAGAGGAGATTTGAGAAGCGGGTTTGTGCAGCTGTGATGTTTGTCTTTATAAAGCAGTTTTTCTTCCTGTTACGCACATGCGCAGAACGCGCGCGGCTGGCACGCGGCCCGGGACTTTCCGAATCCGTGCAGCCCCGCCCACACGGACGCCCCGCCCACACGGCGGCGCTGCCAGAGAACAGTTCGTTCTGTTTACATTAAACCCAGAGCGACCGCGCATGCGCACAAAGCTGTGCGCTTTACAACATAAACGTCTGTATTACGCCTTTAAGTTTAAAGTCCAAGGACCCAAAACTCACACGATCAAATCAAATTACAGCAGCATTCAAAACGTTGTAAATTCCCATCTAAAAAGTGTTTCTTTATTTTATAGAGCATTAACTGCTTTAACTTTTATTCCCATCAAGCGTTATGAGTTTGCATTAAACTATATACTTTGGACATCAAACATTTAGACGTAAATAAAGTTATCCACCACTGGAAAGTTGTATTTTTCCGTGCATCAAACGAGACAAACGCACTTGCATTGCCATACGAGTGTAAAATATCAAGGCACGTACGTGTCTCCGTCCTCGGTCAGAAATGTCTTCCAGGGCTCGGGGTGCGAGTCCTGCGGCCCCGCACAGGCCACTCGCATGTGGCTGAAAGATGTCTCGATGTCCGTGTAATCATCCTCCTTCAGCGAATCCACGCCGCTGTCCAAACGCTCCTCGGTGTTCCCGAGCACTTTCCCAGATTTGGGATCCCGGCCATCGACGTTATAATCCATTTGGTTTGTTTGGCTGCTTCGATGCAACTCCACGTTTCGCGCGTGAAGTCAGTCTGGCTTCTGATCTCCGCACAGTTTCAGCAGCTTTAAACGCAGAGAGACGCGGGCGGAGTCGCGGGCGGAGTCGCGGGCAGGGCGGGGGATTTCCGCGAGCGATGCCTGCACACAGTCTGCTGGGAATTATGCAGGAGTTTGGGGAAATTTTCTCTGCTTCATTAACGACACAGTCAGTGACACTGAAAGCTTCTGAAACAGTCCACAATCCAGTAAGAGCTGAACAAGAGTCAAAAACTAAACTCAAATATATTCAACGCACGAAACTAACAGTGTATTTGAGTGGATTTCTTTATGCCCTTTTCTGTTACATCTCGTCAATGATACTGATTCATGCATATTGATTTGAAGTGTTTAAGATACATCTTAAAATTAAAAGAAAATAAACAGTGAGTCCACATGTCTCGGTCCATGAGTAGAAAAGCTTCTGCTGTGCATTTTGTGTTATTTGACTCTGATCATTCATTTGGAATTGCTGTTGTTTTAATGAAAGCGGCTTTCCTGCTGGAAACATGACGCCGCAGGTTTGTGTAAAACCTGATAATCCACGTTAACTCACATTCCACAATATTTCAGGGAAAACCCGATCTTTTGTACTTAGTTAAACTGGACCTAGTGACCTAAAAACGGCGAAGACATGTTAGACGTCCTACATGTTTCATCTTCATTTTTGAATATAACTTTTCTGTGTTTTCAATTTTTCAGTCTTAAAACATCTGTTTATTTCCAGGTTTAAAGATTCTGAATTTGGTTAATTTCTTTTTTAAGAAAATGCAAAAGAAATGATGCATGCGTTCATAATGAACCTGGGAAACTAATATGAATATATATGAATAAATACAACAATAAATGTGCATTAGTTATTGATCAGGGGTGAATGTCTAGTTAAGGAAATAGACTGTTTGGTGCCAATACTTTAGTGTTTCCTCATAGTCTTAAGAACAGGAAACTCTCTGCGTGTTGTAGAGTTTTACCCACACTGGCATTTACTCAGAGGAAACAGGAAAGAAACTGTCCTTACTCAAGACACGTGTGTGCACTCCAGCAGTAAGTCCTCAAACCCAACTACCATACTAACAGTAGCTATGCACAGTAAGTCCTGAGGGCAGAGGCTGTTCCACTAAAACACAACCGTATTTGCGACATGTATTGTGTACTAGCAGAACCCATGGGGAAATGTTTTTATTGATGTAAACTTAGATGACCGTGACCCAGATATCTCGATATCTTGCAGAAATGTTTTGTTTATGATACAAAGAAATAACTAGAACATTTCTAGCACAGATGAAGTCAAGAATAGATGATGAATTAATAGGTACAACATGATCTAAAATTTACAATAATGAAATGTGATGTTGTTGCTTTGCAATGCTATCAGGAAGTCACTTTTTTCTCATCTGATCAAATACTGGAAACTTTGTTAAACGTTCTATTCCAGGGTCATGTGATCAGTGTGGAAAGGACGTCCTGTCTGACTCCAGCAGATCTCCTAACAGCATGTTCATGGCTGGGAATCTTCCTCCTGTGCTGAGCCAGTTCCTGTGTCACTCACATACACAAACACAAAAACTTCCCTAAACGAGGTCACAGACTAAAGAACACGGACGTCACCATCCATCACGATTTAAATAACACGTGTAACATCTATACACACTTTTAAAAGCATAACCACTTTCAAAAAAGAAAAACTCATCATTTATTTACCTTGTGTGGTTCTCTGTCACAGCAGACAGATTTCTTGGTGTCCACGCGTTTTAAAATATTGGAGGATAGAGTCATTTTGCACCAGTTTTGACAACAATAATACTAAATGCCATTGGCTCCTGTGTAAATCTGAATATACAGAAATGTCACATATGACACAACAACTTAAACTCTTATGTCACAAGTATGTCCCTTATACATGTATACATTACCTAAACAAACAGCGGCTATTGGTCTCAAACAAGCGTAGCGTTATGTTTCTTGGGTATGTTTCTATATGTGTACATACATTCATACATAGATATGTATAGGGCCTCTTATCACAATGCTTAGTGTGTTACTCCAGTTGCGTAGTACATTCACACGAGTGAATTAAGACGCTGTTCTCTAAAACACAAGACACTTTATATGTCCTTTAAAAGAGAAATATCATTTTCCCAGTTTGTCACAAAATGTAGAATAAAGTCACATTTTCGTGAAACATGTTCTGACAGCCTGTGTGCTGATCCACTGGGAATGAGGCGGAATGTTTATAAACAGTGACCCACTCTGTCCAAACTCCACTGGAATTTCCATCATCCCAGTCACTGATATTTCTTATATAAGTACAGCTCTGACTTTCACAATGACCTGCTTCAGATTTCCCCGTGTTTCCAGCGGCAGCTGCATGTGTCATGTGTGTTGTTTGGGTTCATGTGTTCTGAGCTGTGTCCTCTTATGTAAGAAGAGTTGAACCTCAGAGACAATGAACTGTATTGATTGTGTAGCGCGATGCATTCTTCATGTATTTACTTAACAGGCGTACCTCTCTCTCTCTCTCTCTCTCTCTCCCTCTCTCTCTCT
>JAZGTK010004425.1:0-24598 GCA_036877625.1 Ambastaia sidthimunki | reverse complement strand
CATATACACAGAACACATACACAAATACATAATTGCAATATTATTTCTAATATTACAGTAATTTCTAGGTGGGGTGTGTAACCTAGTGTCAGCAGACTCCCTTCAAGCAAGCCAACAGGGCGACAGTGGCAAGGAACCAAAACTCCAGTAATAAGTTACTGGAGAAAAAAACCTTGTGAGAGACCTGGCCAGGCAGGGAGGGCCAGTTCTCCTCTGACAAGTTAAAGCTGCAGTCTGTAACCATGACGATGACTGGCAAATGAAAAGCTAAATGATTTAATGATAAAACTGTCAACATGATCATACCATGATGTTTATGGTTGTGAATAAGAAATTAACATGGAAACATTAAGTAACATAGGTTACTGATAGCAGCTCCAACAACAATCTGCTGTTACATGACTGGTCATGTAGTGATGATTCGAGATGTAGTTTGGTGATTGGGTTAAATGAAATCATAAAATACAAAAAAATCGAAAAGGTAGACATATGGATGTGAAAATGTGAATTTGTTCATTTGTTTTCAGAATTATTCATTTGTTTTCGGAATTGTTGTTGTGTTTTATGGTTTGTTATTTTGTTTTCAGATTTGGTATTGCGTTTTTGGATTTGTAATTTTGTTTTTGAAATTTTTATTTTGCTTTGCACTTCTCGGCCACGTAGCGTCAAACCAGACACAGTGTCTCTTTCCCTTCTCAGGGAATCAAAGTTACATACGTAACTGAGAGTAACGTTACATGTTTCTTTGCTTAACAATGATAGTTTTGCATATTTTTCATTAGTGACGGCTGTTTAACAGGGAGCACTGGGGCATTACTCCATCTCCATCAAATAAGTATTTTTTTTAAACATGTTAAAGCTGAAATCCATAACTTTTGCCTCTCTATCGTCATCTCTGTTTGAAACAAAATTGCAGGTTACTTTTCTTTTCGTACTTTACGTCAAGTCAAGTCAAATGAAGCCAAACTGACCTTTCCTGGAAAAGCACACCCAACGACTGAAATTACAAATCGTTATCAGTGGTGTTTGTGAAGCAAAGCGTCACTATTAGGGGAGAGTGGGGACGGTTGCAACATGGGGCAGTTGCAACATGACTTATCCCTTCAAACAGAAATGAGCTAGAGTGATGACACTAATACTGCACATGTTTAGTTAACCCCTCCCCTTATCTAAAGGAAACCAGGCATATGTTCATTCCTTCAGGTAAAAACTAACTTTGAGGTAAAAAAGTATTTTTTTTAATGTTCACAATATTTCTCATACTGTCTAAACTGTTTTTGTGAATCATTATTCATTCATATAATTTAAATCAGTGTTTTCTTAGCTCCTAACAGGCATAGCTATCAAGTGTTAGAGCTATTCAAGTGTTAGAGCTAAGTGTTAGAGTATCTAGCTAGAATAGCAAGTTTCATCCTGGTTGACAGTGTGGGAACAGTTGCAACAGTCTCTTATCACAACATTGATGCATTAAAGCTTGTCAAAGAAAAGGACTTCTGCAGTGTTTGTTTGGAGAGTTAATTGAGACCAAGAGAGGTCTGGTTCAGTGCTGGTAATGCAAGGCATGGGCTCACCAGCCCTGCACTGGATGGAGGAGCAAATTATACTTGCCACAACTGCGAGTCTGATGTGGACTAATTTCTTTCTCTCTTAACCTTCCTGTCACATGCATACACTACCTTACACAAACAGATACACACACACACAGTTCAGTTCAGGAGTTCACAGAAGTAGTTTAGTAAAGTTTTAGTCTCGATTTTTATAAAAATATTTTGTTGCTCCAATTTTTTGTAGGCCTAATAATTAACTAAAACATTGTTGTTACATTAGACTTTGTCATTATACAGCCAATTTAACAAATTCAACAATTTAACTGTTACAGAGGACATTGCCTCTCTTCGGCCACCAGAGGGAGACTCCTCTCAAGTTTGGATTCTTGTTTGGGAACCATCAGCTCACATACCTGGGGCTGACCACTCCCCCTCCATCACACACCTGTTCCCTGTTTAATAAACTGTAAACTGTGTTCACTCATCTGTTTCGGGCGAAGTCTTGTTTTGCCTTAGCAACAATGCAGAGCGTTTTCCCTGTGTTGATTTCTTGTTATTACCCGGACTATTTTTGGATCTCTCTCTTGTTTGCTGCCTGCCCTTGACCCTTGCCTGTTCATTTTTCTTTTGTTTGCTGCCTGCCTACGACCCTTGTCTGTTTACTGTTTACCCCTTTGTCTGCTACCTGCCCCAACCTCTGCCTGTGTACTGTTTTTGATCATTGCATGTACGACTATACCAATAAAATCTGCAAATGGATCCCTGTGCCCATGACTTGTGGTTACAAAAGACTTCGCCAAAACAAGATCCAGCGGCGATTTTCCACCTGTCTTTCGGGGCTATCCACCCACGCAGCACAACTGTCAGCTCAGCAGTTCCAGCTGCAACGCCTGACAGCGATCACTGAGGACCTGAGAAGGACGCTACAGGAAATGGCGTTCCTTACCCCCACACCAGCTACAGCGGCAGCTAAGTCAGAACCACCCGTTATGCCTCTAACCACGCATACCAACATGCACCCCACAACAATCATTGTTTAGAAGCCTTTGCTGCCAAGCTATCCTGCAGCAAGCCCCGCGGCTTGTGACAGATCCCGTTCAGCTCGCCCGGTTGATTGCCCTAAAGCATGCTAAAGCATGAGGTAGTCCAAGGATGTCGAGGGATGCAGCTTGCTACCCCAGGTGCCTCTGTTCCTGTTTTACCTGTTCCAGAGCCCAGTGCCAAGTCCAGTCCGGGTGTTCCAGAGCCCGGTGCTAAGTCCAGTCCAGGTGTTCCAGAGCCCAGTGCCAAGTCCAGTCCATATGCTCTAGGGCCCAGTTCCTGTCCGGCTGCTCCAGAGCCTGGTGCCAGTTTGGAGTCCAGTCCGGGTTCTTCAGAGGCCATTGCCAGTTTGGAGTCCAGTCCGGATGCTCCAGAGCCCGGTGCCACTCCCGAGTTCAGTCCTGTGATGCCAGAGTCCAGTCCTGAGTCCAGGTCCGAGTCCAGGCCGATGGTGCCAGAGTCCGAGTCCAGGCCGATGGTGCCAGAGTCCGAGTCCAGGCCGGTGGTGCCAGAGTCTGAGTCCAGGCCGGTGGTGCCAGAGTCCGAGTCCAGGCCGGTGGTACCAGAGTCCGAGTCCAGGCCGGTGATGCCAGAGTCCAAGTCCAGGCCGGTGGTGCCAAAGTCCTAGTCTAGGCCGGTGGTGCCAGTGCCAGAGTCCGAGTCCAGGCCGGTAGAGCCAATGCCAGAGTCCGAGTCCAGGCCGAGGCCAGTAGAGCCAGTGCCAGAGTCCTGTTCCAGGTCCAGTCGGGTAGCGCCAGTGCCAGGGTCCGGTTCCAGGTCCAGTCCGGTAACGCCAATGCCAGGGTCCGGTTCCAGATCCAGTCCGGTAGCGCCAGTGCCAGGGTCCGGTTCCAGGTCCAGTCCGGTAGCGCCAGTGCCAGGGTCCGGTTCCAGGTCCAGTCTGGTAGCACCAGTGCCAGGGTCCGATTCCAGGTCCAGTCCGGTCGAGCCAGTGCCAGAGTCTGGTTCCAGGCCTAGTCTGGTCGAGCCAGAAGCAAGGCCCGACCCAGAGCCTCCTCCTGGTGCTCTTGATCCAAGGCTTGGTCCGGGGTTTACAGAGGTCCAGCCCGTAGCTTCCAGAGGTCCAGCCCGTGGCTTCCAGAGTCATCTCCTCAGAGGACCTTGGCCTTATGGGTTTTTCTCGCTTCAGGAGCCGCTCGTAGGAGGGGGGCTATGTTACATAGGAGGCTCCCGCATCGCCTCTCCACGGCCACCAGAGGGAGACTCCTCTCGAGTTTGGATTCTTGTTTGGGAACTACATTTTCCATTAGCCCACATACCTGGGGCTGACCACTCCCCCTCCATCACACGTCATTTATCTGATTATGGACAATAAATCTTCATCTGTGAAATCTTGTTTTGCCTTAGCAACAATTCCGAGCGTTTTTCTCTGTGTTGATTTCTGCCGGACTGTTTATTGGATCTCTCTCTTGTTTGCTGCCTGCCCTTGACCCTTGCCTGTTCATTGATTTTTCTTTTGTTTGCTGCCTGCCTACGACCCTTGCCTGTTTACTTTTTACCCCTTTGTCTCCTGCCTGCCCCGACCTCTGCCTGTGTACCGTTTTTGATAATTGCATGTACGACTATACCAATAAAAGCTGCAAATGGATCCCTGTGCCCATGACTCGTTGTTACATTAACCACTTTAAATTTTGTATGTTCACAAATAATATAAGGAAATTGCAATATGATGTTATATAATGTTTTTTATTATTGCATTTTAATGAATGTTGCAACTGTTCCTGTGGACTGTTGCAACCGTCCCCTTCTGGGGGTCAGTTGCAATGCTTGACTTTGTCTGTTTAAAGTTTAAATTGTACATATATTATCATACATACGCATGTTACAGCAATGTTGGTGGGTGTCTGACAAATGTGGGTTTAATATATTAAAATTTTGGTTTTCCACAAAAAACTGTCTCTGAGAAACTGAAGGAAATACAAAAAGTGTTGCAACCGTTCCCACTCTCCCCTACTCTCTTTGCATACTATTTCTAGAAAACAAAACTTTGGTACGTAACTCATCCCGCATGGTTTGTTGTAGACCCATGAATGAGAGGTCAAATTGACCGTCTCATTGAGGAGAGATGTGCTATGACTTTTGTAAGTGATTGGGTGTACAATCTTTTTAAGGCATAAGAAAAAGTAGGTGAAAAATTTCCCTAAACAGAATTTTGTGATGTCATAGCTCCGCATCTCCGCAATGTTGTAGAGAATTGGGAGTGGGCTTATATCGCTGAGCTTAGCAAGCAGCAACAAATGGTGACCATTTGGTTACAACTTCATAGCTACACAGCTTGCTACACTAGCAACCAGTTACAGTCCCCTAGCAACTCCCACATTGACTTCTATTTAAAATGGTGAGAGGCATCAGAACATTGTAGAGACAAATGGGTGGCCTCTTTTGACTCAGACTGGGAAGTAGTAACAAATTAAATTTTGTTATGTTGCAGCCTGATTCTGCAATCATTTAAATTCATTTTTATTTCATTGATTTACACTCAGTACCCCATAATAACCAAGTAAAAACAGAATTTTAGAAATATCTGTAAATTTGTTAAAAAGAAAAAACTTAAATATCACATTGGCATAAGTGTTCAGACCCTTTGCATTGTTGCTGAGATGCCATCAGACTCTTGTGACCTGTCTAATGACGAACACACACACAACACTCACACAACATAGCAGGCTCTGCACTTTACACACAAAAAAAACTGAATTGCACTGATTGATGTTGCTCTGTCCTTCAGTGTTCCTGTCCTCAGATAAAAATTGTCTGTACTATGTTTATGTCCCTGCTGTTTGCATGTGCTGGCACATACACTTTATGTACATCCAATGTAGGTCTGTGTATCTTTTTCATTGTAGTGTGTTGTAATGTCTTACTTAGCCTATTTATATAATTTAAACACTGTGTATATTTTTTTGTAGTCCTTTGTTCTTTGTGTAGCACCATGGGTCCTGGGGGAATGCTTTTTCGTTTTTACTGTGTACATGCTGTGTATGGACGAAATGAGTAGTTAATAAAACTACTCTGACTCTCTGACTGATAATTAATTGGACAATTCTCTGTCATTCTCAACAAATCTCTTTGTTGACCTGATGCTACTGTAGAAAGTCCAAAACTTTGTGGCTTTGTCCCCTCTCACTGATTCAAGGAGCATGTTCAATCCATTCTTCAACTGCAGAAGTCCACTTGCTGCAGAGTGAAGGATTTTTTTCTGACAGACGTGGGTTTTGCTTAAAATGTTAAACAGACCCGGGACCTGATGTAATAAAATGAGACCCGACTGACTGTTTAAAATATGGTCCCAAATCCATATAGGTGCTGAGTCCTCGGGACCAGTTAAGACCTCTAAGCTACTGCAAGATATTGTACATGTTAAAGTAGAACCACAAAGTTTTAGGTTTCATGTCTCAAAAGTATTTTTTTGTTAAGACAAGTTTTTTGGTTTTCATTCATTGGAGCTTGGACTAAATAGGCCCAATTTACTAATCTACAGCAATAGTCAAATGATCAAGAATGAGCTGCGTCTACACCGGACACAAGCAGCACGACGCAACACAACAAAAACAGATAGAACCTTTACAATCAATGATCATATTAATATTAACATTAAAATATAACAATGCACACGGAAAAACATGTTTTAAAAATAAAATTGAATTAAATGAGTATGTTACATGGAATGTACTGTATAAGTATGATAATAAGTAATAAATACATCTGCTCTCAGTTTATTTTAAATTATACTTTGCATCTGTTGTTTGTGGTGTGGTGTAATGCTCTAGTTAATAACTGATTGATGTACGTTTTGTGAATTTAGATATGAAAATGTACATTTGCTCAGTGAATATAGTGTTTTAAGCAAATTGAAATATGTTTTAAGCAAATTAAAGTGTAATATATATGACTGACTTCTAATTGATAGACTACAACACATCCCTGTTTCATGAACAACGGTCCATGTTAAATCATGCTTCTGAGCAGCATTTACATTTTCCTTTTGGGTTTTACTTACTGTGTGCTTATTGAATTTTCTTGTTCATCATCTGAGTTCAGCTTGGATGGAGATTACTTACTGGGTGGCCTTTTTCCAGTACATGAAGTTGAACAGGCAACATCCATGTTCTCTCCAGAGGCCATTGAATGTTTTAGGTAAGCAAAAGCTTTTTTATTGTTTGTCATGAAGAAGGTTTAACAAATCATCTTTGTCTATGGTTATTTTCGCTAGGTTAAATTAAGCAGCATTCAATCATTTCTAAGATGATCTTGAAATGTGCAACTTCTTTACTAATGTTTTCTAGGCACACTTTCTCAAAATCTGGCTATCAGATGTTCCAAGTAATGAGATTTGCTGTTGAGGAGATCAATAACTCCACAACTCTGCTGCCCAATGTTTCCCTAGGCTATGAAATTTTTGACCATTGCTCTGACACCAAGAATTTTCCTTCAGTCTTTAATTTTATCTCACGAAATGGATCAATAAAACCTCAAGAAAAACTCAACAGCCATCAGCCTAAAGTAATTGCTTTAACAGGACCATATGGAAGCACCAAAACACTTACGATTGTACCACTTGTCTCAATGGATCTTATTCCAATGGTATGTCTGTTAGTTTACAGTTCGCATAAAGAGAAACATTTACTTGGGAAGTTGTCACCAAGCCATGTCACCATGTCTCAGTGTATCTCGCTATATTCTGATTACAAAGTTTTTATTTTACCTAAAAAGTTGCATTGTCAAGACACACGTAATAAGGTCAGAGAAAGTTACATTATTAAAAATTATTGTTTATACTGTTCATGTAATATAATATATGTTAGCTAAACCTACAATTTTTGTGTATATAACAGTTTTGCTGTTGCATAAATTATTTTACTGATTATATTTACATATAGCTAAAATGCTTGAGAAAATCGACATTAAATTTAATTTATTTGTTTGTAAAACAGTTTTTCTCTCTTTTAAAGGTGAATTATGGAGCTTCTAGTTATGCATTAAGTAATAAACTTCAGTATCCCTCTTTTGTAAGAACAATTCCTAGCAACAAAGACTTGATACTGATGATCATTCACATCATACAATGGTTTGAATGGAATTGGGTTGCCTTTCTTGGTAGTCCAGACAATTACAGTGAGGATGGCCTACAACTGTTTAACAACTATCTCAGAAATACTGGAATTTGTTTGGCCTATCAAGAGGCTCTTAGCCAAAGTGCAAACTACAGTCAAACTCTTAAAAAGATTGATAAGCTTAACATAAATGTTATTGTGGTTTTCACTGTGCCACAGTATGCAAAAAACATAATCAAAGCAGCCATAACAAACAACATCCGAGACAAAGTCTGGATTGCAGGTGAAACATGGTCTATGAATCAGCAGCTTCCAAGAGAACCAGGAATTGAGAAAATTGGAACAATTATTGGTATCACAGAGAGATTATTGTCATTGCCTGGATTTAATGAATTCATCTATAAAGCCAAAGGAACAACAAATGTTTATAGTAATGATAATATTGAAAGTGAAGTCCAGACTAAGACATGTAATCAAGACTGTGACAACTGCACATTGTTGACTGTTGAGGAAATTATAAATGAAGATCCTACATTCTCCTTTGCCATCTACACTGCCATATATACCATTGCTCATGCATTACATGAAGTTCTGCAGTGCAACATGAACGAATGCCACAAAAATACATCAGTTAAGCCATACATGGTAAGTGAATTCATTTGAATGTGTACAATAACAGTAATCCTTATCAAGTCTAAATCTAATATAATTATTAACAAGTTAAATAATACTTAGAATATTGCAATAATAATAATAATCATTTGTTTTTTATTACAACAGCTTCTGGGCAAAATGAGGAATTTGAATTTTTCACTCAATGGTCGTCAGATTAAATATGATTATAATGGTGATCCAGCTGTCAGTTATGCAGTTGTGCTCTGGCACACTGAAGCAAATCCCCCACAATTTCAAATAGTGGGCACTTACGACACATATCCAGAAATTATTTTTACCATTAACAACTCTCTCTTGCCATGGCATATCACTGGTTCTGTAAGTTACCTCTGATAGTCATGGTAAACCTTCATTATACACTTTGCTAAACTTTTAACACAATTTCTATTCCATAAAGGTTCCTTTCTCAAACTGCTCTGTTGAGTGTAAGGAGGGATTTTCAAGAGAACCAGAAGGATATCACGATTGCTGTTTTCGGTGTACAAAATGCCCACGTAACAGCTATGTGGTGTATTCTTGTAAGTACCTTAAGCCAGGAGACCCCTTTTTTAACATTTACAATCCAAAAGATTTAAATCCAAAAAAAATTTAAGTGGTAAAATGTAAACGTTACTAATGTTACTGTGTTACATCCAGGTAACAGTCTATTTTAGTTGTTTTTAATAAAATTAGATGCCCATTTTATTGGTAAATACTATCTCAGGGGAGGAGAAATCAAAAACTAACTAATAAAACTAATGAAAATGTTTTGTTGCATCTTTCAGCACGTCTATGTGTCACATAGCCTTATTTTTTTTTCTAGTGAAAAGTGCATTTTGCATTAATTTCTGCCCAATTAAGATGAATATTACATGTACGTATATTACATGGAAGTCCTGAGTGTGTTAATGCACACATAAGTTATAGTCCTGAGTGTGTGATTGTGTGTGCCTTGTATGTGTTAGCCAGTTCATGGGAATTCAGGAGTCTGATGGCTTGGGAAAAGAAACTGAAAGAAACTGGGAAAAGAAACTGTTACAAAGTCTGATTGTGAGGTCCCGAATTCCTTGGTCCCTTTTACCAGATGGCAAAAAGGTGAAAAGTGTGTGTGAGGGGTGTTTGGGGTCATCCACAATGCTGCTGGCTTTGCAGAAGCAGTGTGTGTTTTACATGTCCACGACAGAGACAAGAGGGACTTTTCTCTGCTGTCCTCACTATCTGCTGCAGGGTCTTGCAAACTGAAACAGAAAGTGATGCAGCAGCTCAGGATGCTATGCTCAGAAATAACATTCAGAAATAACATGTTAACATTCAGAGACTGGTTGTTGGCTCTACACCAGGCTGTAAGATGTTGCATTTCCTCCTCCTCTATATGCTGACTTATCATTCTTGCTGATGAGACGCATCATGGTCAAGTGTGTAGAAATCTTTCAGTGCATCTGGACGGGAGGTAGCACTGTCACATACAGGTGAGGGTGTCTTGTAGTTTGTGATCGCTAGGTGTCGCCACTGTGTTGGAAGTGTGCATTTTCTGGCGTGTGCACGCTTTGCCTCTTTGATGGCCCGGGACAGTTTTGATCTTGTTCTAAAGGTATCTCTGGACTTCAGCAGCACACATACCTTAGAAGTCATCTGCAGTTTCTGGTTGGAGCATGTGGTGATGGTCTTGGTGACTGTCATGTCATCAGTTCAATTGCTGATGTAGCCAGTCACTGTTGTGTACAAGCTGGTTTCGCCATAGGTTGCAGCCTCCCTAAACACATGCCAGTCATTGTGTTCAAAACAGTCCTGTAGCACAGAGATGGCTCCTGCTGGCCAGGTTTTCACCTGCTTCAGGACTGGTTTAGAGCATCTGATGAGTGGTCTGTATGCTGGAATTAGCATAACAGAGATCTGTTATTCTGGTCTGAGTACCCGAGGTGGGGCGCCACACGATATGCACCAGGGATGTTTGTGTAAACAAAATCCAGCATGTTCACCGCAAAGTCCAAATGTTAATGGAATTTAGAGAGCACCAACTTGAGATTTGCAATAATAAAAAGGTCAGTCGGGGTAAGCATTTTGCAGCTCACTAATAGTCCCACAGAGTTCACATAGTTCCTCCTTAGTATTAATGCTGGAGGCAATGTACATTCAACACTGAAAACAGTGGTGAATTGCAGTGGTACGTTAAAAGGTCTGCATCGAACAGTCACAAACTGTTACACTGGTCTCTCCAATGTGCATGTAATGTGAAATGTTGGACCAAAGACAACAACAGCACCATTTAGAATTTGCTAACTGCTGCAACTTTCTGAAAGTCACTATAACGTTGTTATAGGATCTAAGGTATCGCCCTAATTCCTGGTTAGGCCTCTCAACCTAGCCTGAGGATGTTAGCCAAAAATTAATGTATACTGTATCTAATACACGTTAATGTATATCTAATACATGTATATCTAATTGTTTTTTTCAAATAGCCTGCCATACCCCTAAACTGTGTCTCCCATTCATAGACTATGTCCTCCAGTAATCCATAAACATGAAAAATGTGGTGGGTTTGTGCTGCTTTCACGGCTGCATGTAAACCCTTTAGGGGAATTAGGCAATATGATTGGAAAAAATGATCAAGGATTTCAATTATTGTGTTATAACCAAAATCCACTGCCAGATGAGACCAGGGATGATGTGGGACAGGTAGGGGTTCTAGGAGGCCAGCTGGAAGCTCCTGTGGAGTCTTGGACTGGGCACAGACACTGCAGGCTTTGACATACACTTTGACATTATCAGTTAAACTTGACCAGTTCTATTGTTCTCTGAATACCAGAGTGTGCTGAGCTGAGGGATGTGTAAACCCACTACATGATTCGCTGTTGTAGAGTACTAGAAACATACTGTTTGGTAGGAAGGCATTCTGGGAGAGTTAGTTTATTTCGTTGTTCTTTCTGTAGTTCCTCCATTATGTCCCAACAAATAGGTGCTATTATGACAGTGAGTGGTTAGAATGGACTTGTAGATAAGTGGTCTTATTTGAATCATGAAAGGAATTAATCTGCTTTATTACTTCACTACTTGGGCAGACTCAATCCACAATAATCTCCTAGGTTTACCCTGGGAGAGAACTTAGAGAGAAGTCGGAGGTGCTGCTATGGTGCTATAATTATGGATGATATCCTGGATATCCTGTAAAAATGTGTAAACCCTGAATACCTTTGTAATTTCTTGACATTAGTAGGATGTGGCCACTCTGTAACTGCCAACTCCTTTATGACTAATATTATAGCCCAGGTGAGGTAGTGCTATGAACATGGATTTTACATTTCTCTGCCTTGACATACAGGTTGTTAGTTATCCAGCAGGGCAGGTCTTGATGGTTGCTCATAGTTCTTTGAGTAGATTAGCATGTCATTAATGCATGCAATTACATGAAGGTTTATAATGTTGTGGAAGAATACATTTATTAATGATTGGAAGACGGCTGGGGCATTATCTAAACTTTAGGGCATGACCAGATGCACACAGTCCCCCCTAGTCATAATGAAAGCCATTTTCTATTCATCTCCATTCACAAATCCTGATCTAATTATAGGAACTTCGTAGATCTAGTTTTGTGCATATGGTAGTTTCACATGTTGAAGGACTAAAGGAAGTGGATATCTATTCTTACCGGTTACAGAACTTAGACATCAATAGTCAATACAGCGACTTAGACTTCCATCTGTCTTTTCCACAAAGAAGAAACCTAAGTCTGCTGGGCATGGGGAAGGGCAGATGAAGCAGAATTCTATCTGTTCCTCTATCTTTTTTTTTTTTCCATAGCTTGAGTCTCTGGGATAGACCGAGGGTAAACATTACTTTTAGGAGGTGCTGTGTTGGGTAGAAGTTCTATGGCACAATCCCATATGGGGTGAGATGGTAGCTGGGCTTTGGCTTTCATAAAGATCTCCAGATATTCTGAGTAATTAGGGCACTGTTAACCTGTTTATCTGTTATGGGGATTTGTATGCTAGTGGTGTTGCAGGGAAGCTGAGACCTGGGCCAGAGGCAGAGAGTATGGCAATAAGGAGACCATTTTGTAAGTTCCATGGTGTTCCAAGAAAGCTGAGGGTTATGGGCTGCCAGCCAGGGGAAGAAGATAAGATGACAGGCTGCATGGAAGAATTGACTACAAATAGTCATCTATCGCACAGATAGAGATTGAAAAACCCACTGACGAAACGCTTGACGAAGAAACAGCTGATAGATTATTTCACAAAAATCTTCCAATACAAAGTAGCAAAATAAAACTCTCGAAAATAGAAAACAAAACCACAGGGAAATCACCCAGAAGAAATAACTTGAGAACAAAAAAAACGTACAAATATAGAGACTCGGGCACAGAGAGAATATACAGGCTATAGCACGTCACACTGGCAGAAACATAAACTAATACCGTAACACTGATCAAAAGATCAGCGCTGCTTAAATACCCAGTGATTGCCTGGCACACAGGTAACACAGATAACACTGATTAAACAATTAACCCAGGACTAAATCAAAAATTAAACCAAAAGCGACCACTAGTGGTCAGAAATGGTGATAACAGGGCAGAATATGACAAGACCCCCCCCTCTAGGAACGGCTCCTGACGTTCCCTCCAGGACGACCAGCCCTCCGAGCCTGGAATTCCTGTATCAACTTTGGGTCCAGGATGTCCTTGGCAGGAACTCAGGAGCGTTCCTCAGGGCCATAACCCTCCCAGTCCACCAGTTACTGCTTGGATCTCCGGACTTGGCGGACGTCCAGGATCCGGTGGACTGTGTAGGCTGGTTGACCATCAATGACCCGAGGGGGGGGTTTACCTGTCACAGAAAACGGAGAACAGAGAACAGGTTTGAGCAGAGAGACATGGAGTGTTGGATTAATTTTAAGGGAGCTTGAGGCCAAAGACTTGGGTAATCTCATGTGTAATAATCAATTTAGCGGTCTCCTTGGCAGTGGGCAATTTGGGCAGGGGAATGAAACAAGCTGCTTTGGAGAACCTTTCCACTATCACCAGGATTACAGTATGGCCCTTGGAGGGGGAAAGACCAGTGACGAAGTCCAGAGCAATGTGAGACCAGGGTTGACGGGGAATGGACAGAGGATGCAGCAGACCCTGGTGAGAAGCCTTACCCTGGCTGCACACAGAACGCGCCTGAACGAAGCAGGTCACATCTTCCTTGATGGTGGGCCACCAGAACCTTCTTTGGAGGAACTCGAGAGTTCGGTTGACCCCTGGGTGGCATGTCAGCCGAGAGGAGTGCCCCTACTGGAGAACTTGAGCCCGGACTGCCTTAGGCATGAACAGACGATCCGCATGGCCCCCTCCGGGGTCGGGCTCACGAACCTGGGCTTGTTTGATAGCGGCCTCCAGACCCCAGCAAACCGGAGCCACTATCTGGGAACTGGGGATGATGGGGCTTGGGCTCTCCTCTGTCGAGGGTTTTGCAAAGACTCGGGACAGTGCATCAAGTTTGAGGTTCTTAGATCCAGGGCGGTAAGTGATAGTAAGTCGATAGTAAGTCGACTGAGTCGTTTGGCTTGGCGGATGTACTCCAGGTTGTGATGGTCGGTGAGTACTAGGAATGGATTCTCCGCTCCCTCCAGCCAGTGCCTCCATTTCTCCAAGGCCATTTTGATAGCGAGTAATTCCCTGTCCCCCACATGGTAGTTTCTCTCTGCTGGCATGAGACGATGGGACATAAAGGCACAGGGGTGAAGTTTGTTGTCCTGTCCCCTCTGAGACAACACTGCCCCCACTCCTACCTCAGAAGCAACCACCTCCACCGTGAAAGGCCTCTGTACCAGAACCTCTGTACTTCTTCTGTGGGGTGCTGATCTCCTGAAGCACCAAGAGGGTACTTCCCTAACATGCAAAAACGGCCCTGAAAATAGTGTAGAAGGTCCTTAACAATTTTGGAAAATTCAGATAAAGGTACGTTCAGGTGGAAGTTTTTATCCTGAGCTTAATTGTGTTGTTCCTGATGCAAGACTTAGAATATGACAGCTTGCAGTGTTCTGTCAATGCCTGGGATGGAGACTCAGAACTTGAGGCGCTCTGTTAGTGTCTGTCTGGCAGGGCTGCAGACTCATAACTGGGGGCGAACTGTTACAGATGAGGTTTTGCAGCAGCTTACTGAGGTGAGCATCCGCCAGCAGCAAATAGTGGAACATCTCGCCACTCGCCAAGGCGCTCCATACCGGCGCGGCCCAGTCCACCCCCCTGCCAGACCCCTGCGTGCAAGCTGCCCGGCTGCTGCCCAAACTAACACCACATGACGACGTGGAAGCCTTCCTGCAGATGTTTGAGACTACAGCATCCTCGGAGGGCTGGCACCCGGATAAATGGGCGCGGGCGTTGGCGCCGCTACTGACGGGCGAAGCACAGTGGGCTTACTTTACCCTGCCCACCGTGTCCGCTGAGCAGTACCCCGCAGTCAAGAGGGAAATCTTGGGCCGTCTTGGACTCTCCTCCATCTGCGTCGCCTAGTACTTCCATGAGTGGGAGTATAAACCCCGCCTCCCCGCCCGTGCACAGGCCGCTGAGCTCTTGCGACTTGCGCAACACTGGCTATTGGAAGGACCCCCGACTGCAGGCCAAGTGGTGGAAAGAGTGGTAATTGATCGTCTCCTCCGAGCCCTCCCCCGATCCCACCGACAGGCGGTGGGGATGAAGAACCCGGCCACCACCCAGGAACTGGTGGAGGCGATCGAGCTGGCGGATGCAGCCCACCATCGTGAGGCCAGGGAGAGAGCGGCCCCCTTCCCCCGGAGGGTGGCCCAGGAGCGACGAGCGCCGGAGGGCACCCAGCGGCCAATGAGCAGGCCAACTGCCCCCTCTCCGCGAGACGAGCCCATGCCTACGGATGTTCCGCCCGTTCCCGCCCGCAGTTGGCTGGCAGGCTGCATCGTGCACCAAGACCTTCCGGCCAGAGCCCCGGAAATGGATGTGCCGGTGAACGGAATACCGTTCTGGGCTCTCCTGGACTCAGGCAGTGCGGTCACTCTGGTCCGGTTCTTTCACCACGAACAGACTCCAAGAGCTTTATGCCAATCACCTGTGTCCACGGGGACACTCGACCAGTGCCTGCCCGCCGGGTGACGATCTGGGCGTGTGAAGGTGGGCGTGGTGAAGGACCTTCCCGTACCGGTTCTGAACGGAAGAGACTGGCCCAGGTTTGACCGCCTGTTTGCCACCGCCACCCAGCCTGCCAGCACGAGAGGGGACCGCCGAAGGTGGAGGGCCGAGAGGAGACCCCAACAACGCTCCGCCCTCCTGGCCTTGGACAGCGGGAGAGACGGTGAGTCCCCCTCCACACACCCTAACTTATTTTTTGACGTGTTTCAGCAGGTGACCGGAGGGGGCTCATTTGGGAAGGAACAACGGGAAGACGACAGGCTGAAGCACTGCTGGAAACAGGTTCGCGTCCTGGAGGGCAAAGAAACTCAGCCTAGCCCCCACCCTTTCCCGCACTTCCGGGTCCAGAATGGCCTGCTCTATAATGTCGTGCAGCCGCGGGGTAGGAGAAAAGTTTGTTGGTGGTACCCCGCTCAAAGACGGAGACCGTTATGGAGTTGGCCCACTCTCATCCGATGGCGGGCCACTTGGGGGCCGCCAACACCATCCAACGGATCCGGGACAGATTCCACTGGCCAGGCCTGGAGGCAGACGTGAAGAGATTCTGTCAGGCCTGCCCCACCTGTCAGGTGATGTCACCCAGGACCCCTCCCCCCAGCCCATGAATTCCTTTACCTATTATTGAGGTGCCCTTCGAGCGCATTGGGATGGATCTAGTGGGGCCGTTGCCGAAGTCTCCCCGGGGACATGAGCACATCCTGTTGATCGTCGACTACGCCACCCGGTACCCAGAGGCTGTCCCACTTCGAAAAGCCACCACCAAAGCCATAGCTCAAGAGCTGTTTCTGCTGTCCAGCCGAGTTGGCATCCCAGCCGAGATTCTGACTGACCAAGGAACCCCCTTCATGTCCCGGCTATTGGCTGACCTCTGCCGGCTGTTGCGGGTCAAACAGTTGAGGACTACCGTCTACCACCCTCAGACAGATGGCCTCATCGAACGGTTTAACCAGACACTAAAACAGATGCTGAGGAGGATGGTAGCAGAGGACAAACGGGACTGGGACCTCATGATTCCTCATGATTGCTCTTCGGGGTGCGTGAGGTCCCCCAAGCCTCAACGGGATTCACACCCTTCGAGCTCCTGTTTGGCCGGCAACCCCGCGGCCTTCTTGACGTAGCCAAGGAGGCCTGGGAACAACAACCAGCCGTGCATCGGACCGTGATTGACCATGTGAGGCAGATGCGAGAGCGGAATGACCGGGTTATGCCATTAGTCCAGGAACACTTGAACAAGGCATAGCAGGCCCAACAGCGCCACTACAACCGGGCCGCCCAGCCACGGGAGTTCCAGACCGGAGATTGGGTTATGGTCCTAGTCCCCAGAAGAGGCTAAGCCAAAGACAGCGTTTTCAACCCCCGGCGGCCACTGGCAGTATCAGACCCTTCCGTTCGGCCATCACGGGGCCCCAGCAACATTCCAGCGGATGATGGACATCCTGTTGAGGCCCCACCAAGCCTACGCTGCCGCCTACCTGGATGATGTCATCATCCACTCTGAGACATGGGAGGACCACCTCGAACGCTTGCGGAGGGTACTATCCGAACTCTGAAGGGCTGGACTCACCGCCAACCCCCGCAAGTGCCACCTAGCATTCTACGAGGTGAAGTACCTGGGTTTCCAAGTTGGAAGAGGACTCATCCGACCCCAAGAGAAGACGGTAGAGGCAGTGTACAACACTCTGCGTCCCCGCAACAAAACCCAGGTACGAGCCTTTTTAGGGTTGGCGGGGTGAAAGAACCCGCAAAGCTTGGTTTGGCAGTAAAAGGTACCTACCATGAGTTTCTGAGCTCCTCACGCAGTTATGAGAAGAAAGGAACTGTGGCAAAGCAGAGCTGTGCGCTCTGAGTTCATGAATCAGTCTTTGGCTGCAAATGCTCAGAGAGTAGAGAGCAAAGAGTTCCATTTCAGCCCAATGTTTACTGCGCCCCATGCAAGCACAGCAGTCAACTAAGTGTCAGCTTCAGCCTGTACTAATACAGCATCATCTGGTCCAGTGTGATCCACAAATGCTTCCTCAGCATGTCCAACAGCCTAACAACAGAGGCAGAGATCATGGGCATCTGAGGAAGAGAGGTACCAACCACATCCAGAAATACAGTATATGGGTGGAAAGGCATCTTTAAAAAACTGTGTGCTGCTTTTTTTTGTTTTTTGCTTTTTTAAATTTGCTTTTAATAGAGATATTCTCCTGTTAGAGAATATTCTTTTATCGAAATTGTTCTTTTTGTCAGTTCTTTACATCGACGTGCCCAGGGGTACTCTTTTGCACTTAGTGCATGTAGGAGAGAGAACACTGAAATGCACCAAGCTTCTAGGCAGATACAACGTTGAGTGACTGACAGATAGAAAACTGTATTTACGTTACCTACACAGGATCTCCTCTTTGAAATTGTCCAGCTGAGACCCTGTTTCTGATTTTTGGAACATGCTTGAAACCTGATAATTGCTATTGCAGTTATATTTTTATATAAAAAATATATTTTGTATATTTTTTTAAACAAACAAATATGTGTCCCCTGGTACACTGTTTCATTTCTGCTCATCTGTTAATTTTCACTACTACTTTAAACATATTGATTTGATTCATGTTGATTTTTTTTTTTAGGGAAGCCCTGTTTTCCATGTGCGGAGAGTGAATGGTCTGATGAGGGCAGCACAATATGTAAGATAAGATCTGTTGTTTATCTTCAGTTCAATGAAATCCCCTGCATTGCAGTTATATTTTCTGCCGCATTTCTTATTACTCTCCTTGTTTTCATCTTTTGTCTTTTCACACACAATTACAACACACCAGTGGTGAGATCTGCTGGTGGCAGCATGTGTTCCATAATGTTAGCATGTTTAATTATGTCCAGCATAAGTGTGTTTTTTTTTTTTGGAAAACCCACAAAGGTAAATTGTATCTTGAGAAATTTCATATTTACATTTTTCTTTACTGTCTGTCTCTCCTGTCTGGCTGTCCGTTCCTTTCAAATTGTTTGTATCTTCAAAATGGCTGCTAAGTTCCCTAAATTACACAGCTTATGGGTAAAGCACAGTGGCCAATGGCTCTTTGTTGCATTGTTTTCTGTCATTCATTTTTTTTTGTGTGTGATATGGGTGACGGTCTCAGCTCCTAAACCCTACAGAGACTTACTTACTTTTAAAGATCAGATTATTCTTAGCTGTGAAAAGGGGCACACTGCAACCCTGGCCATAGTTGTATTCACAGGTTGGTTTCTTGGTTCCTTGTGCATCTTGTTTTCCTACATGGGAAGAGATCTGCCGAAAAATTACAATGAAGCCAAATCAATAACCTTCAGTCTAATCTTGTACTATTTAAGCTGGATTGTATATTTCACAGTTTTCCTAATTATCAAAAGCAAATATATTCAGCTTTTTAATGCAATGACACAGCTATCCAGTATATATGGTATTGTCTTTAGCTATTTCATACCAAAGTCCTACATTATAATATTTCAACCAGAGAAGAACACTGCTGCATACTTTCAAACATCTATTCAGAATTACACACAAACTATTGGTAGGAATTAAAACAGCATTGATGCTGCACAGACAAATTCCTCAACAGAATTACAATTACAATTGTTGTTAGTTTCAGGATAGTTATAGTAATTATAATAAAATAAACCTCTAAAAAGAGGTAAACAAACCAAGGTTTGAGAAACAGCACTAAGAACTACTACTACTCACTACTATGTTACAGTATAACATGAAAAATGGAAATCAGGTCTGGCGTTCAAATCACATTAAGATGTGTTTATGATCAGGTAATTTATTTAGGAAGCTTAGTTTATCATGTTAACAGAAACTTTGTAAAACTAATGTCAAAAATGTATGACAAATATAATGACAAATAATTAATGTAGATCTGTGAGTGTCACGTCTTCCACATCTTGTTGCTTTGTTTATATTCATAACTTAATATATACTTTATATTTATCCATTCACCTTTAGTTTGTATTTAGTTCCTTTAGTTCCACCTCCTATTTAGTTTCTATGTTCAATTTTAAGTCCAATTTTACTTCAGTTGTTCATTATCTCATGTATTTATAGTGTTCCTTTTTTAGTTCTTGGTCCGTTCTTGATTTGATATAGACTGTGTTAGTAGAATCATTCTGTTAAAATATGACACTTCTATTAGCTCTATTTTCATGTCATTGTTGTCATCATCTTTATTAAAAGAGAATCCAGTTTGTACTTTGTGTTCCTTATTGTTCACTACAACTTTCTGATTAGTATGATTAGTAAGCTTGTATGTTTGATGTGTAAGTCTGTGTGTGTGTATATGTATGTATACAGTATAGAGCCAAGTGTAATATGTATATGTGTTATACTGGAGAGTTGTTCGTAGTGATTAATTGGATGTTTTATGTCTTGGTTCTGTTTTTAAGCATTAAAATAAAATAGATAACAAGTTACGAAAAACTTGGAGCAAATTGGAGCAACCTGTGTGCCATTAATTTGGCCTGTCACTAGCCTACAGGGAATGAGAGATGTGTGTTAGTCTTTAATATATCCAACCACATCTCTTCTGGTATTGTAGACTCTTATACCTGTTATAAACTAAAAGATTGTTACAGGTTTTAGAGGCACATACAAGTTTAAGCCAGTGTTTCATTTGACCACCTTGTGGCATCCAACACCATTCTGAGGTACGTTTCCTAAAGTATCATTAGTTGGCAAGCTATGACCATCAGGGCAATAACTTATCACTCATGTTAACTAGTAAGAACGTTTCAGGTTATGAATGTAACCCGGTTCTCTAAGAAAGTGAAGCTGATGCAATGGAGGAGTGCTTCCTGTGTACCCAGTATCTGAGAGTGAAATCATGCCTATTTATAGGCAAAACCAAAGCTATGTGACATAACAATGTGCAACAAAGTCTTTAAAATGGACATGCATTCAATGTCATTTGAATCAGTTTGTCTAAAGGAAAACTGTACAGGCATACCTGAAGTGTAGACGCAGCATCTTGTTCTCTTTTTCAGAGAACTACGTTACTAAAATGTAACCAAAGGTGTTTGTGAAGAAACTGCCTCTGAGAGAGGTATCATTCTCTTGACCTGAAACTGCATGCTGGCAGAAAACAACTGGGCAGGCTGTGAAAAATCATAAAGCAGACAAGCCACTGGGTGCTTCTGTTCTATGAATAACTGCTGCGAGTAATGAAACGAGGGCATAGCAGCTTGCACTTCCTAAACTTCTGACAACTGCGCATTTGGCCAGACTACACTGTTCTAAATCACTCATACAAATAGACATACAGGCGTCCTAAAGACAACAAAACGAATGACGTAGAATGCGCCGTTTAAGGTGTCTGTGGGACGCACGGTTACGTCACATCACCTTGGCTTTAGCCAGAAATAAGCGATTTCACTCGTTCAGACACTGGTCTCGCTGGACGCGCTTTTCATAGCATCAGCTCCTGACGCAAAGTTGAGTTCCCTTGAAATGGAACATCCATTTATGATATTCTTATGAGTAAATATACACCGCAACTAGTAATAAATAATTTGCTACATTACAGATATTTTAATGAATAAGTAACTTTTGCACATTAGACTCTGTATTTTATGAATTAGCGATTAAAGCGCAATTAAAGATGTCTTAAAAGGTTTCTTGGTGCAATCGAACTGCAGATATCTGTAATTAACATTGCCATTTAAACATTGCCAAATTACACATAAAAAATGATCATCTTTACTATTTATAATTTAGTTGTTGATTTCAAGAATGGACATTTGCACTAGTAACAATGCCATTGTTGATATGTGTCTTTGGATTTATTAAGAAGTTTATTATAGGTATTTGTAATTGTTTTTTAAAATAAATAACTGTCAGATTTTGAAAATGCTTTTCTGACGAATTGTACATTTCATGCCAATTGTCAGGGATAATTGGCATGAATTACGCATTGTTATTGTAACCCATACGCATTCTTATTGTAACAATAAACAAATAATCTGCATTGACATTACAATAATGCTTGAGATAATATTTGTTGTGAAAATGTTCTACCAAGAGTAGACAATTAAAACAAAACAGCTGTCACTTTCCTTGACATTGAAACGTAACATATAAGTATCGTATCTGCAGTTAGATTTTATTCTTTCTTCTGGTTAAAAGTAGTTGCTTTCTGTCTAACTCATTTTTATAAAGCATCAGATTAAAGCTTCCTAAAACGTGACCTGATTTAAACAGGTACCAAGTAGAACAGAAATACATTGAGACGTTTGTCTATGTAAAGTCCTTATTTGAAAATAATACATTGATTCCGTACCTTATTTTGCCTTTAAAAGCTAGTGTACACAGTTTATTCTTATACAAATGTGCCTGAAGTCCCGAATAGTACATGGCAGATGTTTTGCAATTCAAGGCGCATCAATGGGCAGGATTTAGTGCCTTACAATGAAGGAGCTAGTCTTTTGTTAAGCTCTTGTGTTTCTTATTGAAAAGCCTTTCAAAAGGTTCATCCTTCATGGAGTTTTAAAAGTACTTTCCACTAGTTAATTTCAGTCCTTGGGAAAACCCAAAACAATGTTAATGTGCCTCTCTGCTCTTTTGAGACCGAGACCTCAGTGCACAAAAGCAAACACAAGCATTTGTGCACCTGAATCAAAGTAAAACCTTCTGAATAATCTGGAGTCTAGTCTATAAACTATCATGATAAAACATGTTTGATCAACCCAATAAAAACAGGACGGACGCGTGGCATATAGTGTAACAGGTTGGGCTAACTGTTAATATAATATTTATTTAATTTATTTGACTCTGTCTGAATGGTAGATACGGTTCTGATTTCTTTCGCTTTTGGTGAGAATTCCTACGATTTTTGCACATGCCATAAGCCACCCCAGCCTCTTCGATATAATAAAAAGTTGCAATTTCATTTGCTATGTCAATGACTTTTTAAAGTGCAATTAAAAGAATTCTACTGTATGGTACACACAGCTGACATCAACAAGGTGAAATATACAAACCTATATTATCATTGAGTTAAAACAGTGTCGACTTTACATTAAAGTTTATTGCAGAGAACTACGGTTGTTCACAAAATTGCATATTAAAGTCATGATGAGATCCAGTTGTCACGGGATCCCAACCTTACAAGATAAAAGGTACTTAAGGTTAATCAATTATTTAGGGAGAACGTGAAAGCAGTTCTGAGGGGGCCTTTAATGCACATATTTAACGTTGTTCATCGTAGGTCTAACTAATGTGAAAGCAAGTCTCTGTCTGAATTTAATGTTAATGCTTTATAAGCGTAAGCGTAAATACATTGTTCCACTTAACGTTTTATTTGTCGGTCTTGTTACGGTTTTATTTACAATAGGAGAGGTAAAGACTTTTCTTTAGAATAACGTGGTGCAACGTGTTAAATTTAAGCGTGAAAATAGCGTGATAAACAGCATCGACGAAGCACAAAGGAGTGCTGCCATTCACTATACCAGAGGTGCTGTGCCCCAGCTCCATAATTTCATAGTGTTTTCGCCCCATTTTGTCCAACCGTTGCAGCTTTTTTTTACGAAATACGTGTAACTGAATATAAGATTTACATGCAAACGATAGACACAATGACACAAATGACGACAACAACAACAATATAGCTAGGTATTTTTTTATATATAACATTACGGTTTAGAAACTCTCCAATGTCTAACCAAGTCAACAATGTTTTGATTAATGAGAGCTCGTAATGTTTCTCTGTTTATATAAAAATTGTCGTGTTAACGCTGTCTTAAATAAACGTATCAGTACGGATTAATCGCTTCAGTATAGCCTAGGCAAATAAATCCAGTCATTTAAAACGAATGCCTCTGAAGAGGAGCTCCTTAAAATGGTAATTCGGGTCTGTGGCTAGGCCGTTTGTGCTCTATGGTATAAATACGTCTTTTTTATGGTAAGAAGGAACTCTAAATCTTTCAATGACCATTCATTCTGTCGCGTGTCCAGCGTTTGAAGTTAAGGTCGGCTTTTCCTCCTTTTCTCCCACTGCGCAAGCGCAAACCATTGTTGACACAGGCCTTTGCAACTTTACTACTGTGACTCCAGTCATCCTTCAAACGTGTTTTGTTGTCCAGCTATGTTTGTATTCAGCAAACGAAGCATAAAAGATAAATTAAATAGAAAAATTGAATAATTAGTGTCCACGATGTCTGTCTACAAATTCTAATAAGAGTAATTGGTACTGTGCCAGTGATTGAAAATACAACTTTATCTTATCAATTCTTTGTGTGAGTACAAATAACTTCTATATGCTGTGATTATTTTGTGAAATTGCAAAAGGTCCATATCATCTGTTGGCCATAGTGTATGAGTTAACACTAAAAGACATTCCCAAGCTCTGGGTCTATGGATCTATTGATGGGGAAGTGTGGAAAATCAGACAGATAGGGTCCTTGGACAGGAGGCGTTCCTCTGATTCTCCTCGCTCTTTTCAAATTGTCAACTGTGAGAATTCTTCATGAATCCAAACTTCATGTTGTGTGATTCTAGTTCTATCACAAAGACTCTAAATAAAATTTATTTTATTTATTTAAAATGTATTTAAGTAATCAGCATATGATAGCATATAATATGATAAATACACAATGTGATACGATTTCTGGCATAGGCCCCGTCCATAGTTCGAATCCAAGGTTGTAAATTTTATCAGTTCCTGCGTGATGAAGAAGGTAGGGGCAGAGCCTACTCGGTTGCTTGGACAGGGACTGACCTACTCTACTAACACAAGGTGAGTACAAGTCTTATATACACAATGTGTTTAGTGATAATTTGCTGGAACTATTTGTAGATAGTAAGAGAGTGATGTAGAACTAAATTCTTCCTGGTAAAATTGCACCAAAGCTTACTTTCTATTTTAACTCTTTGCAAACTCACTTGCAAACACGTTTTCCAATTTCCATGGTGCTGCTGTGGGCCGCTAGTATTTAAAGTTGAAGCCTTGCCTATAAAGAAAGGAGCAATTGATACATCAGTGAATTGATACTTCTCTTACACAATGGATAACTGTTTGTAATGTTGCTCCCCATTTAATGGCAATTCCTTTTTTGAGGGAACTTGCACTGCATCACCAATAGTGATGCTATAAGAATGCTTTAACATGATTGTCCTGAAGCACAGGTCAAACCCAGCCAAC
>JAZGTK010004424.1:0-24599 GCA_036877625.1 Ambastaia sidthimunki | reverse complement strand
AGCCAAGTTCATGAAGGATTAGATAACTACTGTCCATTCTGTTTTCCTCCTGAGCTCAGTGACTTTCAGCTTCCCTCAAAGGGAGACCGACGTGTCGGAGTCGGGCCTCAGGGTCGGTCCTCTGTGTTGTGCTTGCGCTCCGCTCAGTCATCGAGCGTTCAGTAGCTTTGATTGAGTGCGTTTGTTTATGAAGATGAGTGGGTTGTCTCACACTTTAACTCACTGCCGTTAAACAGGCTGGACCGGTTTAGTCATGGGAGAGAAATAGCAACAGAACATCATCCACTGGGACCATAACTCTGACCACAGCACCTGTTCTTCACTTTGTCATTACAAGCAGTTTGTGATTAAATGAAGATAAGCCCTCTGAGAAATGGATTAGGTCCTGTTGTCTTTTTGAGAAAAAGATACATTAGTTATTTTAAAAGATTGTGCTGTGGAAAGTTATATGACCTTGTTATGATTAACTTTGAGCATTTGAAAAGATTGTTTGAACCTGTTGTTTTTCTGTCATGGTTTTGTAACTTTATAGCCAGTAGTTATTTAAAAATTGTTCCCGAAACATATTGACTTGACTTTACTATTCCAGTAGGTTTTTCCTTGACGGAAAATCACACCACAGCATGTTTGTGCTCTCAGGAAAGTCTTCTGTCTTTTAAAAACAGAAAATGAGGTATCAGAGCCATGGTCTGGTGGTTAACACATGGGTTAAAAACACTTTCAGCTGCGGTGCTCATGTGGTATTTAAAGGTTCGAATCCCATCTACAGGATGTTCTGATCTGAAGTATCTTTTTGGTTTGTCAAGAAATAAAACTCAACCAAAAAATGACTATTTGATGGCTCTTTAGGTCAGTCTTTTATGTAATCTTTTAGATCTTATTTAACCTCTGGAAAATATGAAAATTTGAGTGGTGGTTTGAAATTTTCCTCCTAACATTGTGTAGATTTCATATTCCTTTGACAGAAGGTCAACACTGGTGTGGTGTTGTAACGATGGGGTTGCTCAACAAATGAAGGCCTCAGACTGACAGAGATGATAAAATAAGACGTTCTGAGAATGCCGTGAATCCATATTAATGTCGTCTCCTGTTTAGTCTCTTTAAACCGCAGACTCATTAATGAGCGATGCAGTTTTGAGGCAAATGGGTCAACCAGACAGAATATCTGATTTCCGGCACGAATTCTTGCTGTTTGCTTGTGGTCAGAACGGCTGGAGAAGCGGTAAGCTTTACTTCCTGTATGCGTTTATATTATCGAGTTAAGCTTTACAGTTTTGTCTTTAATTCATTGTTTATTGATACTATTAACAGTAATAATACTTACATTTGGAACAAGACGCTCTCCTTATTTGATTACAGCCATTTTTTACTTTAAAAGGATTTTTTTCATGCACCCAAACAGTGAATTAAAACCATCATTTTGAAGAAACGTATAACACCAGACATTTGCTAAATATATGCAGGTCTGAGGCGCGAGAGTTTGAGAGATGTTTTATGTATTCTTTAATGAAAAGTGTTTTGTTAATGGCTGCAGCGAGTAAAGGGATTTATATTCCCCTGAGTGGAAGAAAAGTCTTTAATTTCATTCTTGTAAAAGAGAATTTTGACCCGTTTTCATTAGCAGCAGTAAAGCACGAGTTTGTAACGCAATTGTATTGGAATAATGTTTTCCGCATGTCGAAACATGTACGGTTGTTCTGTTCCGAATAGAATTTTCCTCATGTGAACGGAATAAAATATTAAAGATGTCTTTTTCCTTCTTGTAACCGGTTTTTGGGTGGAATTGCTTTAGCAGAAATATTCTGCAGACTGAAGCATATCAGATGTACGTCTGCAAAGATCTGCGTTTCCATGAAGAGGCAAACAGTCGCCTATAAACGCTTCACTGCTTTGAGCTGCGTTTGTAGATGGACAATCGTATTGTTGATCTGTGTGCGTGCGCGCATGTTTGCGTGTGTGTGTATGCGCATGTGTGTGTGTGTGTGTGCGCGCGTGTGTGTGCACGTTTGTGTGTGTGCGTGTGCAGGTAATCCCTGATCCTTTATTATTATTGGCCTGTACTATTGTACAGTGTTTCTCTCTCTCACTTGTGTTTTTTGTTGTGAGACAACATTGTGTTTCATTATTAATGTTAATTATTAATGTTAATAACTTTCTAAGCAACAGAAATTGTATTTGTTAGTTGGTTTTAGACTAAGGAAAAAGACGTACCTGAGAATTGTACAGGATTTTTGTGTATACGTATTATTTTTTTCATACTGCAATCTCAACAGTAATAGAGAAGGACACTTATTGCATGAAATATTAGAGGATTTTAGTGTTGTGACTGACTGCAGTGACACACCAATATTTCTTTCTAGAATGTAGCTCTGACCCTGCGGTCATTAAAGGGAAACCTCGCCCGGAACGGGTCATAAGAGGGATACAGTCATGATGTGACGACATTCATTAGAGCTGAGTGAGACCACAGCTCCACCCCCCCCTTGGTTGGAATGTTTCGCTACCTCATAAAGATCAACCTCAGGGGTAACTAATGACAGTGCTTGTTACCTCACTGTCACACTGGCCTTGCACCCCCTCGGCCCCCTAACAGTAGAGTAACAGCTTCCCATCTGACTGTCATTAGGTCCCACTGACCCCCACCAGTGCTGTGCGACATCTAATCGGCCCCCTCACCCATTGGCTCCGTCCATCTCCACAGGCTGCAGGCGTTCAGTGTTTGGTTAAACACCCGGGGTGCGCCGTATCCCGGTCGGTCATCAGGGCTCGGATCTGTGACTCTCGGCCGTGAGCTCGTGGGCTGAACCGGGGGCGGCAGATTTGTCTGGACAGTTCTGCGTCCAGGAAAAGGGCCTGTATCGCTTTCAGACGCTTAATAGAAGCCAGACGCAAACCAGCTGAACTCTCCGCTCACAAACACACGCACGGGAACCTGCCGTGGTCATGACAGCCATAACTTCACTTAATTTATTTAGAAGAGAAGGGGGGGGTTATACGGAATGAAAAAATAAAAGCAATTAGGCTGGCGAAGCCCTTTGTTCTCGTTTTGAAATTGCTCTTATTGTGACTTTTCCGTTGTTAAAGAGCTCTTTTACCCCGTTTCTTTTTTAATGATGTGTTTTCTCTTGGGTATATTTACAGCGCATGAGGCTTATAAACAGGTCGGAGCTACAGAGGGGCTACAGAGCCACAAGCAGAGACTTTCTTCCATTGTAATACAGTCAAAAGCCTTAATTTATTCCATGCAGTCCAGCCATGTCACCTTTGTGTAAGTTGCCGTATTGTAAGAACAGATTTTTATTAAAGTTGCTTTATATTGAGATTGTTGTAAAGATCTGACTTGGTTTCCAGCCTGAATCTGATTGGATGAAGCCATTAATAATTAACAACATTACTTTGCGGAACGTAGAATTTATTGAACATTTGTTTATTTCATCATATTTCATCACGTTTAACTGTGGCTTCTTTAAGAACTTAATGAAGGTAAAACGTACTGTGTTTGGAGGCCCCGTGGGTCCCTCTCATTTTCTCATATTCCTTACGCAGGATGCCTGGGTTTGGATATTATTCCATAATCATTTTCCAATTTAGATTTTTCCAGCAAGCTGTTAGCGGTCGATGTTAGTGGCGCTCTAATGCACTGCGTGCAGCTGCCACTCACGACAGCCGCATTCGCTCTCCCTCTCTCTCGCACGTGTGCGCATGCGACCCTCGCACGTCCGTGCGCATTCCTGCAGCAGGCGCATGGCTGTGTTTGGAAGAATCTCATGGAAAGTGTGGAGGTGGCTGTCTTCCACCGCGGGTCCAGTTTACTGCGATTATAAATGATCCCATTAAAGCGAAATGCAAACCTGCATTTGCGGGAGGAGGCGCAGGCCGCCGAGACGCAGGAGATGCGACGCTTCCATAAATCCGCGACTTAAGCAGTTCTCGTCCTCGGCGAGGCGTCTTTCCGCGGCGGCCGCCAGAGTCACATCAGCACCACCGCTGGAAAAAATCCCGTGCCAACATGAATTCATAAATCAAGTGACTTAATGTACCTTAAGTACCTAAACACATGATTGAATCTGAAAAGGCCACATTTCTCTGTTTCAAGCTAGATTTCCTCAACTGCCCCTGGAGAACCTTATAATTAATTGGTTTTTTAAATGTACAAGTCTTAAAAAGAAAATTCCTAATATTCACGTTCTTCAGAAAATTGACGAAATCTACAGCAAGACCCTGATGATTTGTGAAGAATAACTTGTGAGTTGTGGTCCAAAAACATCCACAGTATGTTTAATGGACGCAAGATGGTTCTTGCCACTTTCCTGTTTAAGTTCAGTTTATTTCTGTTTAAGTTCTGGAACCTGGACGGATAGAAGCTGAGAAACTGGTATTTTTGTTAGTTGTTTTTGCCACTTTTTGCCATGGGTGTTATTTGATCACAGTGTGTTGCAGGCAAAATTCAAACCAGCTCTGAACAGTGGGTTCAGGCTTCATTTGAAAGTTTATAGAAATCTGCAAAACCTTTGTTTAGTCTAAGTTTAACTTTGTGTTTCATGTGAAGAAATTGGAAATTAAGTGTTTTCCTGTAAGATGTTGTGCGTCTGTGCTGATTTTGTGTTAATATATCATATCTCTATTATGGGCTAATCAGATTTTAAGCTTCAGGGATGCATGTATTAAAACACTGAAGTAGTTTTCAGATCCATTTGTTTGCATGTTGTTTTTGAGTACTAGGTTCTGGAACCACATACTTTCTAGACCCACAAGGAACCCGTACTGTAGAGACATACTGAGTTTGCTAAACCCTTCTCCTTGAACAACAAGATCTTCTCCATCTTTGGTGGTCAATGCCATCCATCACAGACCCTGATACACTGGCAGATGAGATTGTGTTGGTTTTATTGGTGGAAATGAACAGGTGTTGTATCGGCCCTCCTGATTCCATAAGCAGAGATCACCATAACCGACAGAAACATCCATAAACGTCTGGAATATCACACACACTTTTCTAATAGACCTTCTGTGCTTGTACAGGGACCAGAGACTCCGACCACAGACTCTGCAGTCGATACTCCACATCCGTAACCCGCAACCCCTCCTTCAGCTGTTTAAAGCATTATCAGGGTCTGGATCTAATGTCTCCGTGTGTAAAGTGTTAATTCATTCTGCCTGTTTGCTTTGACAAACTGTCACGGGAAATCTTGGCTGCCACTGTATCAGTCACGGCCGTGTCTCCACTGTTCTGTAATCTGCTGTTTGTTTGTTTCATTGAAAACATCACTGAACGTTCAAATCACATCAGAACTTTTATTTTAATATCAGCTGATCTGAGCGTATCTGTAAATTTCCAGCTAACAGTTTTAGGATGTGGAATGTTTCTGTAAAGTTTCCATTTTGTAAATTTTCCAAGTATTTTTAACAAAAATGTTCAAGTTTTAAGAGCGTTCAAAACATCCTGTTTTTTAGACATTGTATTAGCGTTATTGCTTGTTATAGGAACATTATTTAAACATTCTTTAATTCTGTAACGTTTTTAAAATGTTTTTAAAACAGTCCACTAACTTAAGAAAAAACGTTTTTTTATATGATAAATAACATTAGAAAAAACACTCTGCTAGTGTTACTGACTTTTCTGATAACTTTAAGAGAACTTTACAGAACGTTTGCCAACATTCCCAGAACGTTCCCTGTTAGCTGGGTTTGTTCCATGTAAACAAAGAAGTGTCTTGCAAAATAAAGCAGATGGACGCATCTTGTCTGCTCACGGGCGGCCAAACGTTTGTCTACAGACGATCATCCGACCGCGGTTTAACCATTATTACAAAACCTGCTGTGGAGCACACTGCTGGTGCTCAGAGAGGCTAAGAGCTGATTTGTGACCAGCCCCGTATGAATATGACCTGTCTGACGAAAACATAGGTGACAACTTAAGGTTTCTGGCCAACCAGCCTGGCCTCAAAACAGGTACGTGAAGGTTCTGAAGGATGAGTCACAGATGTGTGCTGGGGCACAGTTGGGCAACATCATGGTGATTGAAAGCAGACCTTGTCAATGGACCCTGTCTACATAACTACCCTCTGTCTGAATGCTTTGTTTGTGGTGTTTGTAACTCTTTAGGAGAATAACTGCAGTACTGTGTAACAAAAATACTGTTTATAAGATTTATATCTTTTGCTTCAGTGGGTCAAAACATCTTGAAGATGTTGCTACAGATCTTGTGGATTTAGACAGACTTGATGGTGAGATCAGGTCTTTGTGTGGGTCGAACCTGTTTGTAGGACTTCTTGATTGACTCACTGATGCACAAAGTGTGTGTGTGTGTGTGTGTGATATATTGGGGACAAATTTGTACCCAACAGTCAGCAAAACATAACAAATGTGAGCAAAACCTCCTTTTGGCAATGTCCTTGTTTGCCAAAAAACTGTAAATAATAGTAAAAAATTTTTTTTTAAAGTTTTCTGTTAGGCTTAGAGCGTGGGTTAGTGTTAGGTTATATATAGGTGTATAACTAGCTGTGTTTAAAATCAATAGAAGTCTATAAAATGTCCCCATTTAGATATACAAGTGTGTGTATGTGTGTGTGTGAGTGTGATATTTTTCTCTATGCTTCCAGGATTTAGTCAGGCAGCTGAGCGGGAACGCTTCAGTTCCAGGCATGCACTTCCCACTCCAAAAACAACTTCCATTCGGCGCTCCCAAGTGACAGCACGCTGGTGGGATATGGGGGGAGAAGCTGTGCTCTGGAAGAAAGCAGAGAAGAAAAATGAATGAGTTAGTGGATCTAGAGTAACATCAGTGATGTTGCACTTTTGTCAGGCGGGTTCTTCTCTGTGGTCTCCTGCCACGATGGATTACGCGTCTTTCTGAGTCACACACGCAACCTGCGTCTGAATCATTCTTACTGACAATGGAAGGATGCAGCTTTACTCCCTGAAGTCGTTTCTGCTCGACTTCAAACAGAGGCCTGGAGGCTCATCACAACCATAACCAAACGTAGGCCTGACTCAGATGAGAACCTTTGGCAATGGTGTAGATCGGTGGTGATGCGGTAGTGATACGTTATCACAAAACACAACTGTTATACTGTGAAAGAAGTAGCTTCTCATGTCATGATTAGAAGATCGTGGATGTCTGTTGGTTTTCTCTGGCTCTTGAACTTGTCGTCTGGAAACAGGCATTTATAAAGCTGGTTTGAACACTAGTGGGTTTGGTTGTGAGGTCTGTCTAGACGGCTTCAGGTTGTTGTCAGCATTTAAGAAGGTGGCTGTATTTTTTTTTATGTAAGGGCACGTAATGTTGGGTTTCTTGATGATGTCATACCCTGTCAGATGGAATAGGGGGATGTTTTGGGATCCTGTCATCATGAATGTAAGAGTATAAAATCCTTATTTGGAATAACTATTTTCATCTATAAATGACTATATATTCATCTATATAACTCTTTAGACTTGGACCATTAAGCAGCCACCGCAGCCTAGCAACAACTTGGATCACCTTAGCAACCACCCTGGCAACCAACCACTTCACCCTAGCAATAGCCAATAGTAGTTCATCTATTTTGATCTTGGCAGTGGGCTCCAAGCAAATGTGCTCTTGGACATACAGCTGTGGTGCTCGTTTAGGTGGCTTGCGTTTGAGTCTGATTTGCCCCGCCCCCTTTCTTCCAATATGTACTTCTTTCTACTTTTTTTGGTCTCTTTCCCATTTTTATTAAGTTCTTTTGTTGCACATTTGAGACAAACATCTCCATAATCTCTTACACATTTCCATTTTTCCGCTGTAGATTTATGCAGCATCACATCTCAGAAACCACCAGTCTTCCGATCACCTAGCTTTTGGAAAATATACCATCGCTTTGGACTCGGTTTCAGTTTGGCTCATCTGCTTTGAGTGTCTCTAAATTCCAGACAAACTGGTCACTTTCTGAATGCCTTTGATTACTTTTTTATTATAGTTTATTTAAATCTTTTGATTTGCCCTCATTACAAAGGATGAAGTCACAACCTTCGCAAATTCCATGCTTCAATTCCAAGGATGTTTCAAAGCCAAGAAATTCCTCCATCATTCTGAGGCAGAGGTCAGCGGTGTTGGAAAATGTGAGCCGTGCTCCTGACAGCGAGAGACAGACCTGTGGATTTTCCTCACCGAACTTTAGCCTCAGTGACAGCACACGCGCGAACTTCCATGCGGATTACGGATATCACAGAGGGAGCGTGGAGGAGGTGGCAGTCCGGCTCTCTTACTCTGTTTGTTTTCATTGGGGATTTTGAGGGCTTCAGACCTGTTTTGATGGATTAACCTGTCACACAACTGCCATCACTCCTTCTGACAACACAATGATGCTCTCGGCCAGCAGCTGAACTCTGAGGGCTTGGCCTGTGATCTCACAGAATCCAGCCGAGAGCAACGTTCTGAGTGTTCCATCATTCACTGCTGGAGATCTCTGCAGCCTCCTCACGCTGACTGATCATGTCACAAAAACTCAACTGCAGACTGCATCTTCAGACGTCCTCCCACCCTCATGGCTTTGCTAATCCATATGCTTATGTTACTTTAGTGTAAGACAAAATGAGAAGTTCTGAAGAATTTTTATGTAGCTTTATTCTCTATAAGAACATAGTAAACGTGTGTCGAGCTTAAAAAGGACAAAAAGGACTTTTGTGTGCTGTTTTCTTAAAGGCCTTAAGCTTTGTGTTAGTATTAGACTGAAAATAGAGTTTATTTTTAGAAGAAAATTACATTTTTCTGTTGCATTGAAACATTGCAGCATACCGTTTTGGAAGGACCTAATTTTCTCATTTACTCACCCTCAAATTAACTATTTCTCTCTGTATGTCTTGATCTTTGTGAAGGAAAAAAGTACACACTTAAACATTTGACATCAAAGAGTCAGTGTAATGTACATTGTTTATATATTTAACATATATTGTAAAGAAACGTTTCTACCTGGATTCCTTTAGGTATGTGATGTCATTTTGCAACGTAGAACTATCGGTTCCCTGCTTTCCGTGTGGCCCTAATTCTTTGGCCTCCGGGATCTCTCAGGCCCCTTTACGAGTGTCCCTCATGAACATCTGGGGGGTCATGTTCACTCTGTGGCCTGTGAAATGTGTGAAAGCAGGGGGCACCTTTCTGAGAGCCGGCCACGCTGCGTTTGATGTTGTCCTGTAAAGAATTCATTTCATGGGTGAGGCATCTTAACAGTGAGGTTGTAAAGTGTAAAACATTACCTCATCGCAATCTGCACTTCCCTTCTTCCTTCAACACCCTCATTTACTGCAATATAACAAGAGCAGATAAGAGGTACACAGAGTATCAACATTTTACATTTTTACTCAATGTTTTTTTGATTGTGCCTGACTCTTAATTAACATCCTGCTCAACCTCTGTTATATTAAGATTAGCATAAGTCTGAGAGAAATTATACTGTGGTTTGTTGATTTTTGAAGTGGTAATGTGTTTTGGATAAATTGCTGAATCTTTTATATTGTCTTTTAATGGGTTGTCTTTCTATCTTACAACCTTTTTGTTGTAGAAAAATATAAAGTTGAAACTTCTCACAGTTGTGTGTGAACCAGAAACTACAGTGTTTACTGTAGTAAAAACAGAGTAAAACGGTTGAATACTGTAGCTTATTTTCATAGCACATACTCCAAAGTCTGTACTAATTCAAGAATTCAAGCCATAAAGCTGTTGAATGTCATGTTGGTTGTGCACGTAACTTATGTTCTGATTGACAGTTTGGAACTTTCACAAAAAATGTTCCTCTTGTCTTTGAAAGTTTAATGATGTGTGCATGTTGATGCTGCCTGCCAGCCACAGAGTTCCTGAGAGGAGATCTTCTCAAACCTTCTGTCAGGAACCCACACGCACATGAGCGGTGCTCAGTCTTCCATCACTCCTGAACTAATCTCACCGACTCCACCGCAGTTCAAACAGAGAGTTGATAACAGTGTGTGGTTGGGGGCATACGTGGGGGGGCTTATCATCCAAACAACGGTGCTCTCTGACATCGTCTGGAGGTTCTGACAGTCTGCTGTGGGCTGACAGGCGTTTAATAAAGGCAGCGTTCGGCTGAATTAGAAGCAGGTGAGCTGTGTTTCTCGAGCTGTATTGATTTCTCCTGGATTGTCCTGCTGAGAGAACAGAGGTTGTTCAGGCCTCGTTGACCCTGTAAGTCTATTTTTCAGCAACATATCGCAATCTGCAGAGTTAAAAGTTCAAGTGTGTCATTTTAAAACACTGTTGTTATAATACTTTCTTATATTTCAACTTGGAGTGATAAGTCAAGTTTAAGAAAAGCCATTTGTAGTTTTGATTTCCCCGTAGAGTCTAAACGCTGTGGCTCGGTCAGACCAAGCTGCTGAAACAAACAAAGCAATGTTTTAAAATGGTTTTCTGATAGTTGTCTCTCAACATTAAACTGGGGTAAGAGACACAGCTTAACGACCAATCACTTGGTTTTTACTTGTTTAATTGACCGAAATACTACTACTCGGCCTGCAGAAAGCACGTCAGTCTCCCTAATTTTTCCATCCGGAAAATTGTGCCAAGGTTGAGTGACAATCCTTGACGCCTCCAGACAGGAAATATCAGATTAGCAAGTCTGTCTTTGCTCCTGTTGGACTTTTCATTGACTTGGCACTGCAAACTTGGCACGATTACTAGTCTCGCCAGACACTACAAGCACTTCAAATACCCAGACCCAAATTTCCACAGACGTCTCGCAGACATCAGATTAGATCTCAGAGGCTCAAAGAAGCCAATCAGAACATCTGTAGGATTGATCTTCACCAATAAGCTGCCCACCACATCATCACGATTCTCGCCATTGACCAATCAGAGTTCCAGTGTGAGGCTTTGAAGATGAGTCGGGTGTGGGCGTGGCTTCCGCAGCTGTTGCTGACTGTGTGTGAGACCAGGACAGGGTTGCCCACTCAGACCTAATTGGATATGGTAGGGGTGTTTTTATAGAAATCATTCACAGGTGTAAACCTCGCTTTAAAGTGGTGCTCACAGCCTCTGAGAACTTTCAGCTGTCTGCTGTTACGAGTGTGTGTGAGTGTGAGTGAGTGTGTGTGTGTGTGTGTGTGTGTGGACGGCACAGTCGTCTTTCCCAGACAAAGAAATCTCTATTTTCAGACCAAAGCTCTGTTAGATTTATTAGCAATGCAGGATGTGTAGCTGTGCTGTAAAGCGGGCGGGTAGTTAGATCTGCTATGACTGCTAGTGAAAGAGGTTAAGGTTTGAACTAATCGGATAGACAGGGATGAGGAAATTGGTCAGGTTGTTTTTAATTACATCTGCTGAAATGAAGTGGTCCAGGTTTAAATGAGGAGGAAAAAAAGATTTTTGGATATTAAAATGTCTGGCAAGCCGTTTTGGTGATTTCTATATTTCTCCACTCAAGCAGATACAAGCTTTACTTGCAATCACAACCAAGGGAATTACACTAACCTTTTTAAATATACTTGGATGTTAGGCTGCCTTTATTTTGCATGTATTAGAGGACTATAATATATATTTTCCTGATGGTAAATGAGGTTGTTTGAAATCTGTCTCTCTTTTTCTTCACAGGACATTCGTAACACAGTTGGTAACGTTCCCATGGAGTGGTATAAAGATTATCCTCACATCGGATACAACCTGGATGGCAAGAAAATCTTTAAGCCAATCAGAAACAAGGATGAGCTGGATGAGTTTCTGGACAAGATGGAAAACCCAGATTATTGGTGAGGAGCAAAACATTCTGTGTTTAACGTTGTTTAAATGTTGTTATAGAGTTAACACATCTCTCTCTCTCTGTCATATGCAGGCGTACCGTTCAGGACAAGATGACGGGCACCGATATCCGTCTGTCAGATGAGCAGGTGGATCTCGTGCACCGACTGCAGCAGGGCAAGTTTGGTGACGTCAACTTCAACGAATATGAGGTATTCTGATGTTTCAGACCACACTGGGACCAAACTGAGTCAGAACTCTGTACTTCTGATAGGCTTGTATTACTTTCTTAAACATTGTACTATCAGCTTGGCGCTGAAGACAATCTAAATGTGTCACCCAAAGTTAAGATGATCTTCTCACTCAACAGTGATATTTGGCACGCTTTCAAACAGCTATTTCAGTCATGGAAGTTTCTCTAAAAAAACTCTACAATCGCTGCCAGAGAATGTTACTGTTTAGCTATTGATGATTGGCTCATTCTACTAGTGGGCGGGACTTCCTTTCCTAGAGCGGCCATATTGAGCGCTGCAGTTTCTCCCATTCGTTGTAAAAGAACTGCGGCATCTTGTTAATTCCGTAATCTTTGGTGTGACCTCAACATCTGCAGTCTGGCCTGTTAAAGCGTCAGAGCTGTAGATCATAACCCCAACACAGTGGGGAAAATATGAAGCTCTTTGACTTACTCCTTTCTTTTACGAAGCCCCAGCAGATGAAGTAACCGAACGCAATTAGTCTTCGTGAAAAAACAGCCTGTACAACCTACGCAGGAGGTCATAAAGTCTGCATTGTGTCATGGCCACCGCTTAGCAAACACGACATTAACTTTACAAGAATTAGCGCTAATTGTGCATCGCTGTGCGCGCTGGTGCAAACAGGAAGTGAGTCATGCCTCAGTTGAGTCTGTCTGATCAGCTAGTCAACCTCAGACGGGCTTTAAAGTTCGTAAGCGTGAAAATGCCACCTGTCTATTTGAGCGGGACTCATTGCGAGTGTGTGTTGCGTCTGGAGATGTTGGCAGACCAGATGTTGTCATGTTTAATGTGAGACCGCCTTTTATTTTTAAAGGCAATGAAAACAGTTTTGTTTTACTCAACACAGACACTGCAGAACTTTAACTGCTCTTCAGCAATGACGTTTTTTGGTTAAAGGTGCACAAAGCAGCTGACATTTTTCAGAAAAGAAATTTCTTCGGCTGTGTTCTAAACACCACCAGACTCTTGTTACTAGAAAGGGTGGTGTGTATGCTGTGTGTAGTATGCTGTTACTTTTGTGTGTTCAGTTGAATCAGATGTAATTCCACAGGCATCTTTATCACCTTTTGTTTGCATTCACAAACATCTAGCGCATTTTTTATTTAACCGCTAAATCTACTACTATGTTTTTTTCTATACTCCATAATTTGTATTTATTGTAATAATTCTGTAATCTAATTTGATCATCTTTCTTAATTTTACCATTTTCTTTGTTTTTCTAGCCTGCGATTGACTTTTTCTCCAATGAAGTGATGATTCATCCCGTCACCAACAGGCCTCAGGACAAACGGAGCTTCATTCCATCACTCATCGAGAAGGAGAAGGTGAGTTTCAGCTCTTCTCTTACCTTGAACGTTTACAGTGAAAGTGTATATTTACTGTCAGCTTGAGAACAGTCGCGTTTCAGCCAGTAACTGCAGCCAGCTGTACTGCATTACTAATAATGATCCCCACATAGTTTAGAAAGTGGAAAGAGTCCTAAACCTCCAGGATAATGGGGTTCTGAAACTAGAAGCTGAAAGAAATCAGACCCACAAAACGTTCAGTTAAAAATAAGAGGCTTGCTGCCCGTTCCAATAATCAGAACAATGCCTCCAATATTCCAGCTTTTATTCCGGTTCCTGTATGGAGTTTGTTTCCCGCTGTAAACTGTCGATGTGTTGTGTGTGTTTCTCTGTAAGGTTTGTGTAATGATCGTACACACATGCTTTGAATCATAATAATGATGTGTTACTCTATGTTCGACTTCTAACTGTGCCATCACTGCATCTGGGTCTGTATTAGGTCGGGAAGTTAGTCCATGCCATAAAAATGGGTTGGATCAAACCACGCAGACCTGCGCAGACCACCCCGCAGTACTACGACCTKTGGGCCAAAGAGGACCCCAACAGCATCCTGGGACGCCACAAAATGCACATTCCTGCCCCCAAAATGAAGCTCCCTGGCCACGAGGAGTCCTACAACCCCCCTCCAGAGTACCTGCTGTCGGAGGAGGAGGTGACTTTAAAGAAACACCCAGAAATGAATGTTGTTTACTCAGTCTCACATCAGTACAAACATCTCGGCTGTTTCTGTGGAGCTCAAAAGGAGACCACACACATATAAGCCACCTTGTGTTCCATACGGACAGTAAATGAAAAGAGGAGGCCAGACTGATCCAATGAAATAGCCCTTCAGGGGTCCAGATTAAAGCCTGACAATAAAAATATGATTTATGAATATTTATTTTAAATATAGACCTATTTAAATATATGGAAAATCTGCAGATAGTTATAAAACTGGTTCTTGGTTTAAACTGAGAAATCCTCACAGGTATGAAAGTGTGATGTTTAATACCTGATGTTTGGGAATCTTCCATACACAAACCCATCCTATGACTTCAGACACAGACATGAGGCTTGAAATGTAGCCTAAGTTGTGTAGATGGTTTTGTGTTTCATGGACTCATAACCCCGTATAGATACAAAGCACAAGGGTGAATAAACATCAGAGTTCTCATTTTTGGGTGACAATTCTTTTATAAATTTGCTGTGTAAGACTTTGGCTACATGCCCAGAACAGACATTTCACACCTGTGTTTCCAGGGCTAGCTCCATTAGGCCTGTAAAATTTGCCTATAAGCCATTTGCGTGTGTTTTACATGCTGTATTTAAGTTTGTCAGAACACGTGCGGGACGTGTGCATGTTAATCTTTTTATATAAGCAAATTTTGACCCCAATTTTGACTGCACCTGTTCTTCAGCTCAACATTTGTCAGAATTCTCAAAACGTTCGCTTGTTTTTAAACGTTCCTGTTTTGTTCAGAGGTTGGCATGGGAACAGCAAGATCCGGAGGACAGGAAGGTGGGTTTCCTGCCGCAGAAATTCGCCTGCCTGAGGGCCGTTCCTGCTTATTCCCGCTTCATTCACGAACGGTTCGAACGCTGTCTGGACCTTTACCTGTGTCCACGCCAGCGCAAGATGAGGGTGAGACATCTCAACAGCCTGTCCAATTAATCACACAAGCCTGTCTTTCATTGGTTGAGACAAACAGGCAGCCCCCCCCCCCACCTTAATAACCCCAACTTTCCAATAAGTTTGAATGTTTTTTTTTTTTAAACGAAAAACACACAATTCATCTTAAACGTTTCGGTCACCTTTTCATGTTTTTATTTCTGTCTGAAAGCATCTCGAAAACAAAAATCTCAAGTGTTCTGAGCTATTCGGTTATACTTGTAAATGTGGCATTTAGAAGCTGATTATTGCAAATGTATAAAATAATGTGATTTTTATGAAAACGTGGTTTTAGGTGAACGTGAATCCAGAAGATCTGATCCCCAAACTGCCCAAACCAAAAGACCTGCAGCCCTTCCCAACCACACAGTCTCTGGTACGAAAAACAACTGGTCCGTGATCAGTTTTTATTGCCTTTTTGATACTGTTATGTGAGTTACATACGTGTGTATGTGTGAGTTGTATGTTGTGTGTGTGTGTGTGTGTGTGTTGAGTGGACAATGATGTGTGTGTTATATCTCACAGGTGTACCGTGGACACACCAGTCTGGTTCGAAGCATCAGTGTTTCTCCCAGTGGGCAGTGGCTTGTTTCTGGTCAGTTCTTCATTGTTTTATAATATACCATCATTTTAATGCTAATTTGACTCTTGAACTCAGCTGATGTCTGCTGGTGGAATCAGCAGTGATGATCGGAGGTCTTGACTCCCAGCAAAGCAGTTCGTTCTGCATTAAAAAAATATTAAAAAAAGATTTGTGATTAATAAAACAGGACAGATACAGTAACATGTTTTTATAAATCGTTCATCAAAACATGTAGAAAACTACCAAGTGTTCACATCCAGACTGATTTGCTGGTATAAGTAAGGGTCCTGGTTTTCATCTGAGGGGTTTCGTGAGGTCAGGTCTGTCTCTTACCTCAGCGGTAGCTAATAAGCTGCTAAAATCGTTCCTCACTCGACCGCCATGATGTCATGACTCTTGGCCGTAGAGATGCGGCTCTGTGCTGAGGAGACGAGCGAAACGTTCAGAGATGGGAGCGATTCGAGAGCCAGGATGAGCAAAGACACGCCTGAAACGTCCACAATCGCTGGCACTCCACGATGAATAAATCTATCACAATCCACTTATGACACGTCTCTTTCCTCCCCGATTTTATGAGTTTTGGCAGCCCAGCTTTACTGTTCATCGCTCTGGGAGGGGTTGTGTCCATCTCAAGCTATTTGTTATTTTGAAACCTGGACAAACATTGTAACTTAAGTCTTGTTTTTCACCATCCGAACAAATCTGAATCCCATTCAGGAGCGTTTCCAAGACGCGTTACTGCGAGAATAATATGTGTAGGTATAAAAAGATTTCATTTGCAATGGAGGAAAACCTCAAGAGTACAATCCTGGTCTGTTGATCATTATCAGGGTTTCTTTAGATACATAAATGCACGCTATAATACTGACTGTTCCCTCGGCAGGGCCGGCCATCTGATTGCTATTAACCGGAGGGGATATAAATTACCAAAAGAGTAGAACGAATCGTTTTAATAACACACACAGTCAATTTCACTCAATGTTACCGATGGCAGTCAGGCTGCCAGATCCACAGAAACCAAATGATATTTGTACAGTATGAAAATGCGGTTGAATTTGCCCGTCTGATTTGAATGAGGTGCATCAGGTAACAATACCACTTCAGACTCACAGAAACGGAATGGTGATTACCCAGAATGCTTTGCGCTCCAATGAGATGGGGCAGATTAGCAGGGGTGTTTTAGCAGGAATAGGGAAGATTAGGGTAAAATAGAGTTAAATTGTGAAAATGGAGTTGGAATTATACACAAAAAGTGAGGAGGGGGTGGTAATAGTTTGGTGGCAATATCTGTTAAGCCAATATGCAAAACCACTACAGACAGAGCTGCTCTTTTGTGTAGTTATAAAAGATATTAAACCAGTCATAAAATGCTCTTTCCCACAGTTAAAATGGCAGTTCGTGTGTGTTTAATAGAGGTAATTTCTTCCATATCAGTGGGTTGGGCTTTGATGACAAAGCAGTCGTGGCTCTTTTGCTCCCGGTCTTTGTTTCGACTGCCCCTTTTTTTTTTTACTATTTTGCGGTGCAAATGTAGAAATCGCAGCTAAAAGCTAATCGAAAAATCTCATGGAAAAAATTGTACAGCCAGAGTCTTTAAAAACCCTGAACTAATTTGTAATAAAGAAGAAACGTTTAAGAAAGCTTCAGCAATTTGCTCAGCCAGTTTGTTTTGTTCTTGTTAGTGGTATTTGAGGCAGGCATGACTCTGTTGCTTATGGTTATTTGCGCATGGAAACCCTGTGGCATTGTGGGGGCAGTTTTGCATGGGCATAAGAAAATGAAAAAACAATTTAAAAAGCAGGAAAAGAGTAAACTCCCAGGAATTCAGTTTTAAAGATCTACAAAAAAATGAAAATGTAATTACAGTAAGTCAAACCTGCAGTTAAGAGTTTTTGCCCTGTAGTCCATTTTTTCACTATGGCATGGAAATGTGGTGAAGGTCTGAGGTTATACAGTTGTGTATGTATTGACGTTTTTGTAGGCGTTCTTTTGTAATGATGTGATCTGACTCATTTTCTGCTTATATTCCTTAACATTTATGTAATTTGGTGCAGTAATTTCATCAGTTAATTTAAAACGACAAAAATTTAGTTCTAAATTGATTTTTATAATTAAGCAGTAAGGCTTGATTCAGTCATTCAGTTATATTCATTTTTTAGGAGTAATATTGTTATGTTATGTGTCTTATAATGTGCTAAATGTGTTTGAGCTAAAACAACTGTTTTTAATAAACATCATCCATCACTTCTATGTGAAGCAACGTACACATACGCCTGCGTCACACGTCAAAATGTTGCTTACCTGTAACACCTTTCAAAAAAGCCCCAAACAAGACGGATCGATCAGAGAGACTCTATGGGGATTAAATCCCAGCATGCATTTGTAAAGCTGGAAGTTTAAAATAAAAGAAAAACCTTTGGGTTGCCGTCCAAAACACAACTGCAAATTAACGGAGCAACTAAAAGAGATCAGAGAGGTGGGCAGGGAGCCCTGCTTACCACACACAGGAAGTGTTTCACCCTGAGATCCACACGGCCTCAAAACAACATGTTCCGCACGCTACACACCATACACATGACCCCGACTGAAACTGTAGCCAGCCAGGCTGTGAGCTGTGGGAAACAGAGATCGCTTTAAAGATCTGGAAGTTATATGATCTCAGGACCCTTAGAGATTGTAGCAGTTTTTTGAGATTTGCAGACTAATCAAACGTCCTACCGAGTGCCCACAAGACTTCACAGTCTATTAAGTGCTAATCTGATTGGCTGACGTCTGTAAATTCATGCAGGTTTTTTAATGTGCTGTGCTTTGCTGTAGTTTTTGCATGTCAGTGCTTGATTTTTTTTCTGTCTAACTTGACTTCAAGTGACTACAAGTGGTCCAGACCACACAGACTAATAGTTAATGCTGGTTGAAGTGAACCAGTAGCCAATCAGCTATATCCACATTGCTCTGCAAACTCCATTATAATGCGGCGATAAAATCAACAAGAAATTCATCACATTATGCGAGTATAATGATTGGTTAATGTCATGTTCACATTTCCCACATCCTTGGAGACACATTAATAATGTCTTCCTGCTCTCAAAGTGTCATTACTGTCACATAAAATGGGTTTTTAACACTATTGCTGTTTTTTCCTTTCATAATGGCAAATATTACAGTAAACCTATTTTGTTTATGGTCTCCGTCGATGCTAAAACGGCTACAGGAAAGTCTTGGTCCCTGAACCAGATATGCTCACACACACACACACACACGGGTGTGTTGTGTTGAACGGGTGGTTTGTGCTGGACACCACAGCTGTGCAGTCCAGACAGACTTCTGCCCGCCAGTGTGTGTTGGTCACATCGCCCGTCCCTCACTGCTATATCTGTCACCATGAAGCTCAATACTTAAAAAGTGATTATGGGTTTAGAATTATTACACTCCACCCTCCCAGCCTGGCCTGCTTCCCATGTGTTGCTTTTACTGTATTTTGAAAGTATGCAGGTATTAAAGTAAAATGAGATTTGTGACCGAATTTTCGGTGCAGTGATATCAGGAGCAGGTTTCCCACAGGACACATCTGGACAGTGTAAAATGAAATAGTTACTGGATTTATTAAACAAATAGTCTGTACATAATAAAAATAGTTTAGCAGATTGTAAAAGTTGGCATCCATGATCAATGATTAATCATTTTTACACAACTTTGCAGGAAACAAACACTGTGTGTCTGTGTGTGTGTGTCTGTGTGTGTGTGTGTGTGTATGGTGTTACATAGACTCTTCTGATCAGCCACTGCTTAATATACAAGGACTTGCATGTGTACTTTTGTGTGTACAGACACACACACAAAAATAGGACCATGGAGTTCTTTCTTACAGGTTTATTTCAATCCCTGGTCCTAAATATGAGCAAAAGTCACGCGTGGTTCAAGTACATTTGTTTGATCGTGTGGTTTGACCTTTGACCTCAGGCTCTGATGACAACACCTTGCGTTTCTGGGAGGTCAGTACAGCGCGCTGCCTGAAGACTGTGGAGGTGGGCGGAGCTGTGAAGAGCGTGGCCTGGAACCCCAATCCTTCTGTCTGCCTGGTGGCTGTCAGCTAGTAAGAGCCTATATGCATAATAACATTGACAGCACAGCAATCTGATAGTTTGTCTGATATTTGACTGTTGTGTAAACTTGTTAGCCATGTTTTTTAGCTCTATCTTACTAATTAGTGTAATACAAAGAGTAATTAGAAGACTTTCTAATGTTAATTTTAGGATTTAAGAATTGAATGTTACCAAGACATTTTTTTAAATGTAAAATTAAGCGTTTATTATTTAATATTACAAAGACTTCAGAGAGCTTTTTTCTCAGCACATGGGTAGATTGGTTGGGATAAAAATGACAGATTAAAGCAGAACTCTGTTACTCTGTGTTTGTGTGTGTAGTGATGACACAGTTCTCCTCTTGAATCCTGGTCTGGGCGACCGGCTGGTCTGTAATGCTACGGATCAACTGATCTCATCCTATGAGGAACCAGAGGAAGTGAGAGAGCAGTCCGTTCAGTGGACTGTCTCAGAGGGCGAAGGTCATGAGCTGGGTCACCGTCTTGTCCTCAAACACCCCAAGGTAATCTCAACACCTACAAACCCTTTATACTTTACAGTTTTTAACGTACGTTACCGGTTTTTCCTGTACTTTACCGTTTTTTATTTAAAAACGGTTAATTAACGGATTCATAAGTGACATGAAACATTATCTGAATAAAATTAAATGTAATTTAAAAGTGAACATTTGTGTGGAAGATCACAACCAGTCCCAAGGTTTGAGTTTCATGGTAGAGCATCAGTTTTTTGTTTGAGGACGTAAACGAGATCTTTAATCTCTGTATTCTGTTTTGTTCTCAGAGTTGTTTAATTTCAGGTTTACCGGTCCATAAACATCACTTTAACAAACAAATTGAGGTTGATCACACTAACACAGTTGGTCATTTTGCTGATCAAACAGACTCTTTTCTAACTATATGTTTTTTGGCTAGAGTGAACTTCAAAATGCACCAGACATTATGCTGATAATAAAGTAGCTACAGAAACTAAGATATCGGTCGTATGAGATTCTAATAAAATGAAACTTTTTTTTTTTCTTTCTGTCTCTTATGAGGCACTTCTTTCCTCACGTGAGCTGCAGCCAGGAGGCTTTTAACTCTTGGCAAAACCTGCACGCTTGTGGTCGTCTTTTTCCTGAAATGGAAAGAAATTTAAGACGCCTCTAGTGTCCAATTAAAACTACTGGAAAAAGAGAAGCTGTGACACGGGTTGGCAGAGTGGCAAAGGCAAAGCCGGCATTAATAACGGCCGTAAATTTAGTCTCAGCGTGTCTTTGAGGTTATAATTGGATTAATTGTCTGTATTTACCACAGAATGACTTTGACCTCTGACCTCGAGCTACCTGCTCTCTCTCTCTCTCACTCTTTCTTTCATTCTCTAACTCTTTGTCTCTTTCTCTATCTCTCCATTTATCTCTCTCTGTGTGTTTCTGTCACTCTCTCTTTTTCTCTTTCTGTGTGTGTGTATTTCTATCACTCTGTGTTTTTTTCTCACTGTCTTGCTCTCTGTCTCTCTCTCTCTCAGGCCGTGAGACAGGTGACGTGGCATGGGAAGGGAGATTACCTGGCTTGTGTCATGCCTGACACCAGCAGTAATCTTCAGGTGGTCATCCACCAGGTGAGCAAACGGAGGACGCAGAACCCCTTCCGCAAGAACAAGGGTCTGGTGCAGTGCGTGTCCTTCCATCCGGTCCGACCCTTTTTCTTCGTGGCCACGCAGCGCTACGTACGCGTGTACAACCTCATCAAACAGGAGCTCACCAAGAAACTCATGACCAACTGCAAGTGGATCTCCAGCATGGCCGTCCATCCTGGAGGTGTGTCACCATGCCTAGATGTTTCTGTTCTGTCATTAACTCGAGCAGTTGTTGTTCTGGCACGTGAGATTCGGAAGGGACATTTTCATACATCATGAGTTTAAATTCATTCTGAAGTTTAACAGCCGCTAAATATGCTTAGACATTCTCATACTCATTTTCTTGAAAGGAAGATAAAAGTCTTGCAGGTTTGGATCAATGTGAGGGCAAGTTTTTCGACTATACAGGGCAAAAGTGGCGACTGTTTTTGGAAGTCTGATTGTAGTGTTACACTGTAACTTGAAACATTAAAAACTGCATCGTTCTGTAGCCTGACACTGCGTGTTATTTTAAAGTGTGTGTTTGGAGTTAAACAGGGAAAGAAGTTTTCAGAACAAATCTGCGTCTTGGTTTCTCAGAAATGTCGGACATGCGAGAGATGTCTGACATCAGTGACCACTTTCGGGAAGTCGGATTCGATTTGTTTCCTAACCCAGCTGCTCTGTCGTACCCGTTTTCCACAGGTGACAATGTGATATGTGGAAGCTATGACTGCCGTCTGGCCTGGTTCGATCTGGACCTCTCCACAAAACCCTACAAAGTTCTCCGGTGAGTCAGCACAGGTTTTTATAATTTGGACAGTCTGGGACAAAACCCGAGGGGAAATTGTTGCTTATGTTGGCGCTGTCTGCTAAATTAATGTCTCCTACTGGGAATCGAACCCAATCTGTATAATGTCTCTCTGCTGTTGGGACACTTATGGGTCTGTCTTTTATCTCTGTCCAATCAGACACCACAAGAAGGCTCTGAGGGGCGTGGCCTACCACAGACACTACCCGCTGTTTGCATCCGCCTCCGATGACGGCAGCGTTATCGTCTGTCATGGAATGGTCTACAAGTGAGTATAGTCCTCACTGGTTTCACTTTCTTTTCTGTATGTATACACCTGTATGTATATTGTATCCCACAATGCAATGCTCTTATTACTTAAATTCTTTCATAGATACGTTTTCTTGATACATAGATACTTTATTTCCAAAATAACTGGATGCCACATAATGAGGTCATGTGACAAACACAATGCGGTATTGCGTACAGAACAAAAATAACAGCATACTACAGTTTGAAAGATTTATCATAGATGCCTATTGCTTTACTGCTTATTTAATAGTGTATAAAAATACTATCCAGTAAGCTAGTAATAAATTAACATTTTGAACAAAGCTTATGCTTGGAATAGAAACCAGTGGAGTTCACAGTATGTGTACTACAGACAGTTAGCATAAAAAAAGTTAGCATGTGAAGTATTATGCACTATGCAACGATAAACGTTTCAAACATTTTTCAAACTGTGTCATGTTTAATTCAGTGGAGTCCAGTTATCTTGGAAATTGAAGACGGTTTTGTATTTCTTATCAAGTTTTGTGTATTAAATGTCTTAATTTTGGCAGTCTGATGAAATAATCAGTCAAGAACCAGATGAAATCATTTCTCACTGATAAATGAACTGCAGTGATGTGTTATTTAAAACACACTGTGTGCAGGTCTCTCTCTCCTCTGTGTTTGTCGGGCAGGTGTCCAGCAGGGTTAGACAGTCACTGCCTCAGTGTGGTCACAGCTCTCTGTGAGCAGAGTTAATGATCCATGCGCAGCCCGACATCTCTTTATACTCAAGCTGAGGATGTTGTGTTAATTTTCCACCTATTTTCCCAGTCAAACTGTTGATGCATATACAGCAAAACCATATTTCCAGTATTTAGGGTTTTATGGCCTTTGTATCCCTCAGGCTGTTAGAAAAAGCTTGTGGGTAAAAAGAAGCACGTAGTCTTTATTGTATTTCCGTCTGACTGGTTGATTAGTGAGGTTGGCTGGATGTTTTATCTGCGTTTGAAGCTGACGTGTTTAACTTTTGCAGAACCGTTGAACACATCTTCAGTTCTGTGTTGAGTGGCTGTTTAAGACCAGCTTTAAGAAATGAACCAGGTTCTAATGTGTGTTTGTGCTTCACAGTGACCTGCTGCAGAACCCTCTGATCGTTCCAGTCAAGGTTCTCAAGGGACACGCTATCACTCACGACCTGGGAGTTCTGGACGTGACCTTTCACCCAACCCAGCCCTGGGTTTTCTCCTCGGGGGCAGACGGCACAGTCCGCCTTTTCACCTAGAGACGGCGTACGCGGCTAACGAAAACATCGCACGACATCACAATCCACTTTCTGATGCAAGAAATTACACACCAGTTTAGACTGAATGAGGTTTTGTAGACTCGACTCAAATGCTTCACGTCAAATCCATCTCGCAGCTCTCGGGGGACGTCAGAATGTTGCTGGCAGGAATCAAGTGCGTGATCTGATATTGAACATGTCGTCGTAATATGCGCTTCAGCTACGCTTCGCTTTTTTATGCTAGGAGAAAATATATCCAGCTGGTTGCAGATTCCCGCAGGACTCTTGTCTAGCATAACTGACAATGTAAAAAAGACAGGTTCAGTTTCAAAACCCAAAACCGTGCGCTCGGAAAGGCCTGTTTCCGTAACGGGCTTCGTCGGTGCCCCACAGCAAATCAAATCCAACCGCTAATCCTTGGACAAGGAAGCAGAATTTGAAATGAAACAAAAACATGTGAAGACAGATCAGGCCAAAGGAAACAACCCCAAACAAATGTGTTGCGAGTTCTTCCAGCCGTTTGTCCTCCTGTAGTTTGTGACGCTTCCTTACGAAACCTTTCGTCATTAAAAAGAACGTCCGCCACCCACCACATTGAACAACCAGATGTGCTTTTTGTGTTTTTTTAACTGTTGATTTGTGAAACCTTTTCCTTTACTTGTATTTCAACAACCAGTTGAGTTTTAATTAAACATGGTGTTTCTTGAAGAGTGTTTGGACTGTTTTTTCTTTCTGGGGTCAAGGAAAGGGATTTTCAGAAGGGGTGAATTATATGCACCGAGGGTCTGGAAATAGGTTTCGTTTCCTCCGCTGAGAGGCCCAGACGTCGCTGATCAGACGGCTCTGTGTGTTATAGATCAGATTTCACTCCGGCCGTCCACCTGCGGGTCCGTCGGCCCACTCGAGACGGCTGTGTCACGGCTGTAAGAGACGAGAGATTACAATTCATGACAATAAATCTCTCTAACGTGTTTGTAAACTCTTGACTTTCTGATTAATTTGTTCACCAAACCTTCA